>CM067363.1:46864994-47002494 GCA_034401795.1 Chaetoderma sp. LZ-2023a | reverse complement strand
TGTCAAGGATTAACGTCATTTCATCCATATTATCATAGCTCAGTGACACTTATGTGACCTCGCCTCATTAACTGCTTGTTCCAGTGACCATCTTGTGCTCCAAAATGACATCTCAGGAACTGCTGTACGGATCAGGCTGAAACTCATTAGATTTAATTTCATTGATAACTAAGGGTGATTAAAGTTTGTTCACGGGAACTTGATCCTTGATAAAACATGGTTGTCATGGGCCAATCAAAATTTTGGGTTGGATAACCATATTGGATATTTTCATTGGCTGGATGGAATCTAAGATTCAATCTGATTGCGTTGTCAGTGTTCACCATTCAATTCCCACTAAATATTGATTGTACTGAATTACCAATGGTCAAGTTCGACTCGCTTTCTATAGTCAGTTTGTTGGTTTACTGATCATGCGCAGTTGCTATGCCCATTCGAACTTGATCGCAGTCGACTATAGTTCGTTGGTACCCGGTCCCCTATTGAATTACTGTTACAGAAAATTTGGAGCCATGTACCAGTCTCCATTAACCGTTTCTGTCGTCTGGTTTAATGACGTACGAAAACGGACTATTTTTGTCCGCTAAGACGTCAAAAAGCGTCCATGTGGCATAAAGTGGTACAGAATATGGACTTGGGAACATTGACATACAATGGGAAATATTTACACTTTTATATGCATTTATTCGTGGCAAGTGATCGGTGTCCGCCATTTTGAAATTTATGCAATTATCACACAAACCATCTGAACCGAGGTCGGGTGCTCGGTTGACTATAGTTGACTAGCTAGTTAATGATTTGAAGTTCGACTGGTACTCTAGTTAGCTTATAGCTAACTATGGTTAGGAGTCGAAATTGACCAATATTGTATTTTATGTCTTACTGCTGAATTTAAAGTATTATGTCTGTTGTAATGCTAATGGTTCAAATGCTAATGGTTCAAATGCTAATGATTCATATGCTAATGGTCCAGGTGAGCGTTAAGGCCCTTGGGGCGTGAATTATAATTTCATACGGCACACTACAAACTGTGCACCACAGTTCCGCACTCTGAGAGGGTAACACAACAATGATCGTCAGTGTCAGTATGGACATGCCAGAGAATATGCCAACTCAGAATGCATTGGCATTTTCATTACTAGGTGCTAGCAGGTATTAGGCACTTCGAGGACAAGATAACACCTAGCTAAGCATTTTGCGATCAGACCACAGAAAATGTAATCGATGACCACTAAAGACAGAAAAGAACCTAGGCGTGGTTAGAATGCTGTTGAAGGAAAGTACCAGAAAAATAGCAAATGCTGTTGAATTAACTCTGTTTATTACCCTTGGTCCGTAAGTGGAGGGAAGAGGGTATTGCGATCAAGTCTTTCTGTCTACCTGTGTTTCGGTCTGTCTGTGTGTCCGGAGCTGTGTCTCAAAAACTACTGATCTGATTTTGCTCAAATTTTAACACAACTAAGGGACTTGTCGAGCAAAAGTATTTCCAGACTTTGAACGTGAACGAATAAAGGAACCCAGATCCGGATGGGATCAAATTCTAGATCTGTTCATATGTCAGGAACTACTGATCCAATTCACCTTTCCAGAGTACCCACCCATCATATGACGTCATAATGAACTGCGTGATTTGTACAATGACATCATAATGAATGACATCATGAATGACGTCGATAAGTACGTCACGAATGCATATTTGAAGACGGTCTATGTGTTGTTGTACAAATTGTTTGCTTTTACTATTTAATAAATATTCTGTTGAATATTTTGAAACTAATTTGAGGGGGCGCTGTTGCTGCCATAGGGAGCGACATCACCCACTCAAATTAGTTACAAAATATTCAACAACTTCCCTGTATAGTTTTCAGGAGATTGATAGCTAGGGCATTTGGGGATCGATCAATCCCAACACAGCGAGTTGTGGGTGGAGCGTAGCTAGTGATGGGCGGGACATAGCTAAAAATGGAAAGGTCCATTTGGCTTTAGTTTTAACGCAATTAAGGGTGTAACTATGCACTAAGATTCCACAACTTTGAGTGTGATCTTGACAAAATCTGGAAATTCTGAAAAAGTAAATAATGTGAAAAAATCTGGAAACTGAAAACTTGTTACAATATCACAAAAATTGGAGGGTGATGGTTTGCAATCTCTGATTTCTCTGGTTTTATTTATTTACCTATTTTCAGCATCCCGATTTGAGCGATATTGAGCTTCCCTGGCCGCAGAAGAAGTTCAAGGGATATTATAAGATAGCGCGGCATTATAAATGGGCCCTGAATCAGGTGTTCAATACACTGAACTACACAGCTGTGATCGTTGTCGAAGGTAAAACTCATGTGCTTTATTTTAAATTTATTAACTGAAATTCCACTAGTTCAATGCTTTAATGCGCTTACCAAATAGGCTAAGTATAAGAGGTGGAGTGGCAGAGTTAGAGGTGCAGTGGCCGAGTGGTTAGGCAGAGAACGAGTGAGTGAGACTAACTCACGTTATACAAATATTATATATATACAACAGTCTCGTGGTGTTCGTCTGGTGGAAGCATTTGTTGGCTACGATACTAAGCACTGTTGACAGTTGTGGGTTCGATTCCTGGTCAATGACTGCTTCATGTGTCTCTTCTCTTTCAGATGACCTGAATATTTCTCCAGATTTCTTTGAATATTTTGCTTCCCTCTACCCTCTGCTACATCATGACAGATTTCTCTGGTGTGTGTCGGCATGGAATGACAATGGTAAAGAGGGGAATGTTGAAGATGATCCAGGTAGTCCGCCTACATTATTTTATATTTATTATTTGCTATCAGTCAGATACATTTTGCTGATTACTTTCGAATTTCATTAATTGTCAAAATTTCACAAGAAAATTTCAGTTTTTGCTCAGTTAACCCTCACCACTCTCATGTCAAAATTTTTAATTTTGAAATTAAATTAATAAGTGCTCTATGATGTCTTAGTTCATGTGCTTTGAGATCAATCTGTCAAGGAAGTATCGAATCGATATAGTTCAATTGGCCCAAAATAACATTTGTGTTGTTTATTAACCTTTAAACCTCAGCCAAAAACAACTTCTGCAGTGCTCTTGAGAAAATGTCCATTTGGAGACCAAGAGAAGACTATTTTTGAAATTTACCACTGGAATGACTGGCTCGATAACCGAGCCAGTCATTCCAGTGGTAAATTTTCAAAAATAGTATTCTCTTGTTCGGCAAATGGGCATTTTCTGTGAGAAAATTTAAATTTCCTTGAATAAATTCAAGAGTTAAAGAGTTAAGAGACAGAATTTACATAATGCTCTAGTGCCGCCCAAGCATAATGACAATTGTTATTTGCATAATGCGTATCGCAATTATTGGCAACCGTTTAGAATATTATCTGTTTCATTTAAATACGGTATGTATAGTCGTCGTCTTTTTGCAAAATTTCTTTTGTTATAATTTTGCAGCACTGCTCTACAGAACAGATTTCTTTCCTGGGCTCGGTTGGATGATGGAAAAACATACTTGGTTAGAACTGGAGCCTAAATGGCCAGAAACGTAAGAAAACCGTAACCATTTACTGGTCAGATTTGGTCAAGAAAATCAAAAAAATCTCCTTATTAGATGTCCATCTGCAGGTAAAGAGAAGAGTATTTCTGAAAATTTACCACTGGAATGACTGACTCGATTATCGAGCCAGCATTCCAATGGTAAATTTTCTAAAATAATCTACATGTAGATGGATATTCTTCAAGACTACTGCAGATGCTGGTTTTGGCCGGCTTGACCATTAAAGGGTTAATCTATTGTTCCAATAAACCATCTGTAGCTAAGCTCCGCCCCCTATTTTACACATTTTATCGATTTGGATGCGAAACCTGAATTCCCATAATTTTAATTTCAAGGGAGCTATTCAGGTAAGCTGTTGCATATTTTGAAACTATTTTGGGTCCCTAAATATGGAACCCAAAGGCAGACCAATTACTGGGCAGGTGCAAAATGGTACCCAAATGAGGAACAATCACTGAGCATGAGCCGAACCCAAAGGCCTATAAATATGGGACATAAACTGTGTCTGGCATCCGACTTTCATCCTGAACCTTCAGGACAAGTGTAGGTATACAAATCCAGAGTCGTGGCCTTCCACATTATAAATATTTTGAAACTAATTTGACTAGTCACTGATGCTAGTTATATGGCAGTAGCAGCTCCAAGTGAAATTAGTTTCAAAATATTTAACATGATGTTTATTACGTTATAAATTCATCAATGACCTCCAATTCGTACACTAGTGATGGACATGTAAATTTTCGTGCCGGAGGTATGCGTCATTATGATCATGACATCAGCTAACTAGTGACATAATACACGGATCCATTTATAGCTATGTCCTGCGCTTTACCCGTGTTGTGATCGATCAAACTCTGAATTCACAGAATCCCAATATCAAGGTAACTATACGGGTAAGCTGTTGAATATTTTGAAACTAATTTGGTTTGGTGCTGTTGCTGCCTATTGCAGCAACAGCTCCCAGTCAAATTAGTTTCAAAATATTCAACAGAATGTTTATTAAATAGTAAATCCATCAAAGACATATACCATATAGAAAGTCTGCACATTTTTCCTCAATTTACATGTTCTAAAAGTTTAGTGCACACTATATACAAGGATAAAACCTAGTCATGTTTTTCCTCTGAATTTTGAAACATTTCTGAACTTTTAAGATACCACAAAGATCAAACAATTCCCGGTACAAATTCTTGCCACCTTGTGACTATGTTTAATGTATGCAGCAAAAATATCATCGCAGAAGTGAAATTATTAAATTGAACCGCCTAAATATTGCGTACCCTTTAATAAAGATTGTTTATTCCATCAAAATTAATCCTAAAATGGACATAAAATATTGTCGTAAGAATCCTCTCAAGGGAAATCTAATTTTAAAGAAGTAGGTTGGCCCTCTAATCACAAACGAGTTTAGAGCGGGTACTCTGAAATATAAATATCCTGGACTCGGAAATGTGATTCGGCTATGCGATCAACCCTTTCCGTTAGTGCCTGCCATCGGCTACTTCACCAACATAAGAAGTGGTCGAACTCATTTTAATTCTCTAGCGTTCAAGCAATTTTTCTTGTACATCTCATTTCGTTTTGGATCATTTTATGTTAGTCGCTTACATTACAATAAAACCAGTCGATATATGACGTGTATGGTACTTTTCTCGCTAGATTTAGAAATCAAGTGCAAATATTTGGTGAATTTACCCAGATATTTGTCCATTATTCGGTCTTAGCTAAGAATTTCAATGATAGTATTAATATTGTCAACTTGTGTAACTATGAACAGCATATTTCCTGTGAAAATTTGGGGTGGATTGGTCATGGCCTATTTTGAACTACACGTATTCCGCAGTTACTGTGATCATGCCAGTAAATAAGATTTAATCCGAAATCTTTATTAAAAGAATAGGCAAATTATATACCGTGACTTAAGATTAAAAAAACCAGACAGGAGATGGATTGTATAATGGAAAATTATTCGAAGAGCAGTGGTTGTTTTGTTACCAGTTTTCATTCACAAGTCTCGATTTTTGCACCAGCTTATATATGAAAACAAGAATTTGGGTCAAATTTAGGGGTGCTGAGTATACACGTTAGCGGACCATCTTTGGGAATGTATGGTACTTCGTACACTTGACAAAGTATTCCAGCTTCATGACAGTATTTCTGTCGATTATGATAAGTGTAATGTCAGCCTACCAGTACATGTGATGTTATTGATTATGACATCATATACTTGATTGACAGATTGGATTCATCCTTTGATTATGACATCAGATACTTGAGTGACACATCAAATCCCTCAATATTTTTCACACGTTCCGATACATTAAATGATCAATTCTTGTTAGCTCACCTGGCCTGAAATATCATAATAATAATATAATCTATGCATAATAAAATTATCATATATTAAGATTTATTTCATTACATGTATCTAGGCAGGAAATTTACCCCCCCCCCCCCCCAAAAAAAAAATATACTGTATTAATAATTTTATTTTCAATTATCTTTGTGTTAATATGCACCTTTAAGACCAATTAGCAATTAATGTTTATTAAGGGGTGTTTTACTTACTTAGACCTTTTCATTCACTCTGGAACATATATATATATATATATATATATATATATATATATATATATATATATATATATATATATATATATATATATATATATTGTGACATCGCTGCTGATCTCCGTTTATTACTGTCTTGTGCTGCACATTTTGGCTCGCTCAATGACATGCAGATTGACGTTGAGTTTGGCATCCCATGTTCATCCGCATGCCATAATTCATCGGCCTCTTCGCTTTCTTTGTGGATTTCAGTCCATGACACATGGGTGTTTACTGTATGTTAAATTCTTTATTCTTGCAGCTTTTGGGATGATTGGATGAGACATCCAGATCAGAGGAATGGTAGACAGTGTATACGACCAGAGATTAGCCGCACAACCACTTTTGGAAAAGTTGGCGTTAGCAAGTAAATATAAAATAATCAAAATAACAACTATCATGAGTGTACAGAGCTAGACTTTTAATGATTTTCTACTAATCCAGACGTGATTGTGCATCATTGATTTTACTATCCTGCAGCAAATTTCACTAACCCGATGCTTCTAAGCTCAAGGCTGATCACTTCTTTAATACATTCACCAATGGGACTCTATAAAACTCAATTCCAAGGCAACCGTACAGGAAAGTTGTTGAATATTTTGAAAATAATTTGACTGTAAGTCATTGCTGCCTAAGGCAGCAACTGCTTCTGGACAAATTAATTTCAAAATGTTCAATATTTGTTACAATGTAAAAAATGAGCTTTATCCGCTTTGTATTGGGTTAATAATATGACTAATGTTACAGTCGAGGTCTTGGCTAGAAATACTGAGGATAAAACTATAAAGCATTGAAGGTAACAAAAAATCTCTAACCCAGACCCAGATGTGTTAGTGCAGTTGTAGTTTTACTGTCCTCGGATTAATGGGTTAGTGCAGTTGTAGTTTTACTGTCCTGGGATTAATGGGTTAGTGCAGTTGTAGTTTTACTGTCCTGGGATTAATGGATTAGTGCAGTTGTAGTTTTCCTGTCCTCGGATTAATGGGTTAGTGCAGTTGTAGTTTTACTGTCCTCGGATTAATGGGTTAGTGCAGTTGTAGTTTTACTGTCCTGGGATTAATGGGTTAGTGCAGTTGTAGTTTTCCTGTCCTCGGATTAATGGGTTAGTGCAGTTGTAGTTTTACTGTCCTCGGATTAATGGGTTAGTGCAGTTGTAGTTTTACTGTCCTCGGATTAATGGGTTAGTGCAGTTGTAGTTTTACTGTCCTCAGATTAATGGGTTAGTGCAGTTGTAGTTTTACTGTCCTCGGATTAATGTGTTAGTGCAGTTGTAGTTTTACTGTCCTCGGATTAATGGGTTAGTGCAGTTGTAGTTTTACTGTCCTCGGATTAATGGATTGGTGCAGTTGTAGTTACTGTCCTCAGATTAATGGGTTAGTGCAGTTGTAGTTTTACTGTCCTCGAATTAATGGATTGGTGCAGTTGTAGTTTTACTGTCCTCGGATTAATGGATTAGTGCAGTTGTAGTTTTACTGTCCTCAGATTAATGGGTTAGTGCAGTTGTAGTTTTACTCTCCTGGGATTAATGGGTTAGTGCAGTTGTAGTTTTACTGTCCTCAGATTAATGGGTTAGTGCAGTTGTAGTTTTACTGTCCTCGGATTAATGGGTTAGCGCAGTTGTAGTTTTACTGTCCTCAGATTAATGGGTTAGTGCAGTTGTAGTTTTACTGTCCTGGGATTAATGGGTTAGTGCAGTTGTAGTTTTACTGTTCTCGGATTAATGGGTTAGTGCAGTTGTAGTTTTACTGTCCTCAGATTAATGGATTAGTGCAGTTGTAGTTTTACTGTCCTCGGATTAATGGATTAGTGCAGTTGTAGTTTTACTGTCCTCAGATTAATGGGTTAGTGCAGTTGTAGTTTTACTGTCCTCGAATTAATGGATTAGTGCAGTTGTAGTTTTACTGTCCTCAGATTAATGGGTTAGTGCAGTTGTAGTTTTACTGTCCTCGGATTAATGGGTTAGTGCAGTTGTAGTTTTACTCTCCTGGGATTAATGGGTTAGTGCAGTTGTAGTTTTACTGTCCTCGGATTAATGGATTAGTGCAGTTATAGTTTTACTGTCCTCAGATTAATGGGTTAGTGCAGTTGTAGTTTTACTCTCCTGGGATTAATGGGTTAGTGCAGTTGTAGTTTTACTCTCCTGGGATTAATGGGTTAGTGCAGTTGTAGTTTTACTGTCCTCAGATTAATGGGTTAGCGCAGTTGTAGTTTTACTGTCCTCAGATTAATGGGTTAGTGCAGTTGTAGTTTTACTGTCCTGGGATTAATGGGTTAGTGCAGTTGTAGTTTTACTGTCCTCGAATTAATGGGTTAGTGCAGTTGTAGTTTTACTGTCCTGGGATTAATGGGTTAGTGCAGTTGTAGTTTTACTGTCCTCAGATTAATGGGTTAGTGCAGTTGTAGTTTTACTGTCCTGGGATTAATGGGTTAGTGCAGTTGTAGTTTTACTGTCCTGGGATTAATGGGTTAGTGCAGTTGTAGTTTTACTGTCCTCGGATTAATGGGTTAGTGCAGTTGTAGTTTTACTGTCCTGGGATTAATGGGTTAGTGCAGTTGTAGTTTTACTGTCCTGGGATTAATGGGTTAGTGCAGTTGTAGTTTTACTGTCCTCGGATTAATGGGTTAGTGCAGTTGTAATTTTACTGTCCTCGGATTAATGGGTTAGTGCAGTTGTAGTTTTACTGTCCTGGGATTAATGGGTTAGTGCAGTTGTAATTTTACTGTCCTCGGATTAATGGGTTAGCATTATAGTTGCTGGTGTAAAAATTTTGTGATGTTATTTAGTTATGTAGGTAAACACTATCCAGGGCTACATTATTAACTCACCTGGCCTGAAAGGCCGAGTGAGCTTATGCCGTCGCAACTATCATCCGTCCATCCGTCATCCTTCAACCTTTGCTTTAAAATGCTCCTTAATCAATAGCCGAATCTTAACTAAATTTTGGTCAAAGGATGCTATTGTGCTCGGATCCGGAACTTCCATTTGGAATTTTGATTCATAAATTTTTTGTGTCAAAATCTTAGATTTTATTAAAAATTTACTGGAAATTGTTAAATTTCTTTTCTCCTTACCCTTTTGACCGATTTCAATCAAATTTGGTTGAAAGGATCCTATGGTCATAGATATAGAACTTCTATTCAGCATTTTGATTCGTAAATATTTTGGGTGAAAATCCTAGATTTTATTAAAAATTTACCGGAAATTGTCAAATTGTTTCTTCTTACCCGTTTGACCGATTTCAATCAAATTTGGCTGAAACGATCCTATGGTCATAGGTTATAGAACTTGCATTCAGAATTTTGATTCGTAAATATTTTGGGTGAAAACAGATTTTATTAAAAATTTACCGGAAATTGTAAAATTGCTTCTTACGATTTTGACCAATTTGAACCAAATTGGGCTGAAAGAATCCTATGGTCATAGGCTCTAGTTTCGGTGGCCATCTTGAATTTTCCGAAAATTGGCGTGAAATTGTTTAAAACGCTACTCATCAACTTCATGGCCAATTTCAGCCAGACTTGGCTGGAAGGACCCTATGGTGGTAGGATTCAGAACATGTATACAGGATTTTGATTGGTCAATTTTTCCAGTGGCCACCTTGGATTTTCCGCCCTCTAGAAAATCTATTCCAAATTTTGATATGTCAATATTTTGGTGGCCATCTTTGATTTTCGGAAGATTATCCGAAACCATTTAAAGATGGTACTCCTTAATCAATAGTCCGATTTCAACAAAACTTGGGTCGAATAATTCTACGACGGTAGGCTTCAAAATGTCAAATGAGAATCTGGATTGGTCTATTTTTTTGGTGGCCATCTTGAATTTTCCGAAAATTATCCATGTCTATTTAAATACAAATGGTTCAAATGTTAATGGTCCAGGTGAGCATCACAGGCCCTTGGGCCTCTCATTCACTTCACTGTCTTAATGTTGACCCACATCATGTGGATCAGTGCACTGGAAAAAATCGCCTGACACCTTGTACTGATCCGTACAATATTGCACAGCGTAAAAAATTAGTTCAATCTTCTGAATGCATCATATATTAGCTCACCTAATTAGGTGAGCTTGTGCCGTGGCGACCATCCATCGTCCACCCATCATCCATCCGTCAACATTTGCTTTAAAACGCTACTCCTCATTACTCACTTGGCGGATGTCAACCAAATTTGGCTAGAAGGACCCTATTGTCATAGGCTCCAGAACTTCTATTCAGAATTTTGATTCATCATTTTTTAATGAAAAGTGTACCGGAAATTAACAAATTGCTTCTCCCTACCATTTTGAACGATTTCAACAAAATTGAGCTGATAGGCTTCTATTGTGATAGGCTCTAGAACATCCATTCGGAATTTTGATTCGTCAAATTTTTCTTCGATTTTATGAAAAATGTACTGGAAATTGTCAAATTGCTTCTCCTTAACATTCTGAGCAATTTCAACCAAATTTGGCTGAAAGGTGCCTGCGGTGATGGGCTCTAGACTTCCTTACAGAATTTTGATTCGTCAGTTTTTTGGGGTGAAATATTAGATTTTATTTTAAATGTACTTTAAATTGTCAAATTGCTTCCTCTCATTAACATCTTGAGCGGTTTTAACCAAATTTGGCTGAAAGGATCCTATGGCCATAGGCTCTAGAACTTCCATTCAGAATTTTGATTGATAAATCTTTCGGGTGAAAATCTGAGATTTTATGAAAAATTTCCGCATAATTGTCAAATTGCTAAGCCCCCTTAGTGGCGTGACATATTTCAACCAAATAGATGGATTCTATTGCTCCAGAAATTCAATTCAGAATTTTGATTCTTTTTTTTTTTTATTCTATTTTTTTTTTTTATGAAAAATTTAATGGAAATTTTCAAATTGCTACTCCTCCTTAGCTGCTTGACATATATCAGCCAAATTTCGCAAGATGGATTCTATGGTTCTAGAAATTTTATTCAGAATTTTGATTGATCGATTTTTTTGAGTGAAAATCTTAGATTTTATGAAAAATTTACCAGAAATTGTCAATACGTTTTTTCTCCTTAGACGCTTGAAATATTTCAACCAAATTTGGCTAGCATTACCCTATCATGGTAGACTTTAGAATGTCTATTCAGAATTTTAATAGGTCATTTTTTGTGGTGACCATATTGGATATTCCGCAAATAATCCATCATATCTATTTAAATGCAAATGGTTTAGGCAAGTCCCACAGGCCCTTGGGCCTCTTGTTATTTGTAGCGTTATTAGGATTGATTATTATTGTGATAATGGAGGCATTCAATCTGTCACTCAAGTATCTGATGCAATATAGTTCACTTGACTTCACAATCTAAATTATGTAACTTCGTGTCACAAAAATAGAAAGGTCTGTCACAAAAGTGTATGAATCTTATGTCTTTGATGACTTTCTTTTAAATTTCTGTTTAAATATTGGAAACTAATTTGACTGAAAGCTCTTGCTGTAATAAGCAGCCCCCAGTCGTTGAAATTTAGATTCTGTGAATTCAGGTTTCAAGGTTTCAGATTGATTCCAACATGCATAAAATGTGGACAGAGCTTAGCTAAGAATGGTCAGGGAATAGCTACAGCAGGATCCCTCTTGACATCTTAACCCTTTAACCCTCAAATTTGTTGAAATTTTTTTGGATTTTCTCATAGAAAATGTCGATTTGGAGAAGACTATTTTTGAAAATTTAACACTGGAATGACTGGCTCGGTTATCGAGCCAGTCATTCTAGTGATAAATTTTCAAAAATAGTTTTCTCTATGTCTGCAAATAGTCATTCCTGAAATGGACATTTCAGAAGGCTTTTTTGGCTGATATGAGTGCTAAAAGGTTAATCTGATGTCAGTCAGATAATGACAGTGCATGACTGACAGGTCAGAGCTTTGAATTAAGACTAGAACAGATTAATTATTACGTTATTCTATTCAGTATGTTTTCTTGTATATATGGTTAATGATTTTTCCATGTTCTTTTTTCTTCAGAGGTCAATTCTACGAAAAGCATTTAAAGTTTATAAAATTAAATGACAAATTTGTGCCTTTTACAAAAAGAGATCTTTCATATTTAGAAAAAGTGAGTATATGTACTTGTGTGTCTGTTTATTTGTAATTTAAACCTTTTAGTTATGAATCGTCAGGTTTCTTTGTTTATTAGATTCATCTTGCCATTGTCACACAATAGCCGGAAATTCCCTGAAGTGAGTCATTTAATAATACCAGAGACTACAGTCCAGAATGTTAGTA
The DNA here is from genome assembly GCA_034401795.1 of Chaetoderma sp. LZ-2023a. Classification (NCBI taxonomy): domain Eukaryota; kingdom Metazoa; phylum Mollusca; class Caudofoveata; order Chaetodermatida; family Chaetodermatidae; genus Chaetoderma; species Chaetoderma sp. LZ-2023a. Next base: position 46,990,099 of record CM067363.1, on the reverse strand, counting down.
GGAGAAAACAATGTAAGGACATCATTACGTCGTTATCAAGGTCATAAACTTGTGTTATTTTGGTCATGGGAAAACCCTTGAATTTCACAATGTGAAACAAGTATGAGCTGTTAGAAAAAACTTGTAAATGTACATGATTGGACATTGTATAATAAGCTTATGCCCCAAGAATACGATGTAAGAAATCTTCTGTTAAATATTTGAAACATAATTAGATTGGAAGGCATTTCTGCCTTAGGCAGCAATATCTTCCAATCAAATTAAGTCCAAATTATTCAACTGTATGATTCAGTTTGTTTTGGAAACAGATTAAGTTATTCTGATCTGTACCATAGAAAAAATTATTATTCTGCATGTAATGGACCTTACAGGTTTTTGCTATGCCCCGCCCATCTCTAACTAAGCTCCACCCACACCTCGCTCGTGTTGTGATGGATTGATCTCTGAACTCCCTGCCTATCAATTTCCAGAAAACTATACAGGTAAACTATTGAATATTTTGGAACTAATTTTACTGGGCACTGTTTCTGCCTATGGTAACAACAGCGTCCAGTCAAATTAGTTTCAAAATATTCAACAGCATGTTTATTAAATAGTAGAGACATACAATTCGTACAACATGTCGGGCTATTAAGAGGTAAAAACGGGCTAAATAGAATCATTTATGAAGTAATGATTATGACATCATCCTACACGCCGCTTAACTGATTATGACCTCATCCTACACACCGCTTAACGTATTATGACATCATATATGATAGATGGATAAACCTGAAAGGTGAATTAAGGACACATTAGTTACAGCTAAATTTGAGTTTCCCACGAAAGCCTGCATCCAAGAAAACCTTTCCGTAACCCCATTGACCCATGCACCAGAAAAAACTTTGTCACGACATGGACAACAAACGCGAGTTGTTATTACACCACAAAAACATCCATTACCATTCAATCACTACTTGCTAAATCAATTATCTGCATTTAGCTACCAGAATAAGATTTTTATGCTTGCATACACTCCTCCCCATGCCTATTCCTATAAATATGGACCCTTAACCAGGCTACTGGTTAGGTCCATCTCCAGTATATTAACTGATATAGACTGGCACCAGTCTGTACTCACTCCATAGTTACGCCTGTCACTAAGCGCGCTTGCACATGCGCACTGGAGCCCAAATAGGAAACAGATTCACTTTTCAATTATTCTGCAAGCAGAACAACTGCGCAAATATTATCAGAAAGTTTTTATAGCTTTGCGCTGTGTCACCTTACTCCTGAAGGACTTCCTCACGCTAAGATATGCCTATTATGAAGTCTATCCTCCCAAAATTATGTTTTTGGAAGTATTTCGTGGTTATATTGGACTTTATAACTATGTATATAAATGTTACGGGTTTTCGTGGGTCTCATTTTCGTGGTAACAACTTTAACATGCCTAAGTCATCATCATATAAAAACACTATTACTCCAGTGAGCCCTTAATCACTTTCAGTTAAAAGAAAAAATAGGGCTTTACAAGGAATTACATTTATTTCCCTATGATAGGAAACAATCTTGACTGAATTTTTCCGCCCTTTCTCTGAAAGGCGTTTGCATGTTTCTAGACTCCTTTTTATCGAAATTCTAAGCTGTATACTTCTTTCGTAATCTTTTTTCGTTTTTTTAAGTGTTTTATCGACCGATAAATCAAGTGCACGTCCTCAATCTGTGAACGAGTTCACTCTGTGGAGTATGGAGGACATGTCTGTTTTAAGTGCACTACGTGTACCCCCACATCGATGTGCTTGTTTTGCATAGGGTGGTCTGCGTTCGTATCTAAGTTTAGTTAAGGATTGTTCGCCCTTACAGCGCTGCCCTATGGTCGTCCTTCCCCTTCATCCGTTGCTAGTAGACAAAAGCTGTGTCTTGCAATATTCTAATATGTCTAATCCAGCAGCAACGGAGGGGGTGAGGGGGTTGTTGTTGGGTTTCGGCGAATTCGGAAGCAGTGATAGCTTTATTTGCGAGATTTGAATCCTTCGCTGCAGTTTTGACTAAATCTTTGGACGTAAGAATATCTTCTGCCATCATGGAGGCCAAGAAACAGGAAGTTTCTTCTGATTCCGTAGATAGCCCGAGGGCTAGTGGATGTTCCCGCAAATGGGGGAAACCGATTCCTCTAACATCAATGCAAGTATTCAGGTTTCCTAAGCAGAAGTCTAGAGTGACTAAGCTCTCGAAGGTGGGCTCATGTAGTTCACCGGGTCAAACCCACATTAGACTTGAGGGTGACGGGCATAACCCTCAAGCAGTGGTGGCGGAGGCGGGAAGCTGACGTCCATAAGCCTGGTGCTTATGCTAATGCCAAAGATTTTCGGCCATTCCGGTCGTCAAGATTCATAGGTCGCCTATAGCTATAATCCGCAATCTAGTTTTGCTAGTTCTTACGGTTCCATTGGGGTGGATTCGGGTCCTCGGGACTCGGGTTTACTTCCGTTTTCCGGTGCTACTTCCGTTCCGTCCGTTTCCGGTTTGTCTTCCGGTTTTGCAGGACAGCCGGGTCTTCAAGATACGGTTCTTACTTCCGGTCCAACCATTTCCGGTATGACTAATAAGCTCTTCCGACTTCCGCTTCGGGTTGGGACGTACTTCCGGGCTAGTGAATGAATTAAGAATAAAGAGCAATTAATTAGAGCAAATAAGCTCTCGAAGGTGGGCTCGTGTAGTTCGCCGGGTCAAACCCACATTAGACTTGAGGGTGATGGGCATAACCCTCAAGCAGTGGTGGCGGAGGCGGGAAGCTGACATCCATAAGTCTGGTGCTTATGCTAATGCCAATGTCTTAGATCAGTTGTAGTGGATTCAGGTCCTCAGGACAGGGGTTACTTCCATTTCCGGATCTACCTCCATTTTTTCCGTATCTGGCCTGACTTCCGGTTTGCGTATTTCCGGTTCCTATGTATATTCTGGTTTTTTAATGTACATCCGGGTTCAGTTTCCGGTTGTATTCTTCCGTTTTGTGCATTTCCGTTTCCTATTTTTACCCTTCAGGATTCGTACATCCAGGTATAGGGTCATTACCGGTTTTCATGGTGTTCTATGATTAACTTCCGGTTCTGTCTTCCTTTTTTGGATTTCCGGTGATAGCTCTTACCGAGATTCCAAGTTTGTCTTTCCTAGGATCTAGTCATCATTTTGTCTAAGAGTTAGTCTTATTTCAGTAAGTGCTTTTAAAATCGGAATGTTTAGTCGCTGAAAATATTAATTCCGAGACATTGCCAGTCTTGAAGTGTCTCTTGGAATTGTAGATATTCAGCATTTATTCTTTTATCATTGAAACATTTCAACGTAATTAAAGACTTCAGACTGGTTGCCGGATGGGTTTTTTGTTGCAGTCGATAAGTCGGTCTGTATTCTACGCATTATCGCTACATGTCGCAATTAAAATTAATTTTTAATTTCATCCAACTTTAGATGGCCAGTTGTCTCCGGGCCGTTCAGCCTTTTTTCGCGCTCTTTTTTCCTCTTATGTCAGCAGGTTGACATATTTATTTTAACCAAGGGAATTAATTTCTTGAGGAAAATTCCTGTTTATAGCGTACATGTAATTCTTAGTCTAATTCTGACAGGCGCTGAAAGGAATAGATTCAGTAGTGGATTCATAGGGAAGAGAATGGCTCTAAGATTAATTATTATAAGAGCAAGAAAACGCTGAGAATAGAGAAATAAGATTAGGGTGAAGGAAGAAGGAATAAAAGCTTTTAAAGAGTTTTTTCTTCTGCCTTGTCACAGTCATGGTTTAGGTGAGTCTTTTTGCTTAGATTTTATATCACTTCTGTTTTTCAGCGTTTTGTTTCGTGATTCATCCCGTAGTGTTTAATCATAATCTAGTATTAGTGTTTTGTGTATTTAACATGCAGCTGTTTCCGGGATTCATTATCATTCTATCAATCATTCCTTTTTATTAGCATATCAAACTCAATGGCTTCCATTTTTACAAGATGATAATATTGGTTCTAAGTCTTTAATAATAATGAGTAAAGATAAGTATAGGTCTCTTCCTTCATCCTCTGCCCCTTCTCCTTCTAAAGTTTTCTTCTAGTCATGTTCTCCTTTCTCTTTCTGTCTTCCTTCTTTTTTCCCTCCTATGGGTTTTTCCTGTATTTCATCTTCTATCAATCCTCTCCTGGGATCTTCTGGTCCTGTTCTTTCCTTTTCATCTTCCATTCTTAATTCCTCTTCTTCCTCTTTTTGATCATCTTGATCCGATTGTTTTTGTCGTTCTCTCTTTTGAGCTTGAGTTTCTAATTGTTAATTAAGGTCTGGTTTTCTCATTGTTTTCTGTTTTTAGGGATTCGTCCCTTGTTCGTCATTTCATGTCAGCTTTTTTCTCTATTCTTTCCATGTCCTCTGGTCAGGATGTTGTATCTGTTCACATTCCTTCTGATCAATCTTTTTCCTCTTCTGATTCTTTACAGTTTTCTTCTCTTCTAGCTTCCAAGAGGCCTTGCTCTCCTCTTTCCATTTGAACTGTTGATTCTATGGCCTCTGGTGACTCTTCTCATCTTTTTTCTTCTTCATCTCCTAATCCTTCTTCTATTCTTCTATTTCATAGTCGGTCAGGGCTGAGGAGATTTTGTCCAGTCAGGGTCTCTTCGGATGACTGGTCCCTGGCTCACTGGTGGATTGCTTAGACTCTCTCGTCCTTGTAAGGAGTTTTCTATAGTCCTTCCTTCTTTTGTGTCGGCTCTTTCCTCTTCTAATTCTTCTTTCTTGTCTTCTCTGGTCTTTTCAATTGACAATTTGGTCATTATGTTAGTTTTATTTGTGAATTATGTTAATTCTAAGGAATTTATACATACATGAGAGCGTTCGTCCTAGGGTAGGTTTTCCTACCCTGTCATTAAATCTTAGTAAAATGATCTCTATTCGCTCTGAACCATTCTAATCTGCATTATTTTTAATTTATCAAGGGGGTTATGTTATGATTAAATCTCATGATTTTTACTCTCAAGTCAAGATGGAGGCCATCTCCCGGATCATTTCCAGTCTAGACCAGGGTATGCGGTCGTTTCCATCGACCAAAATGACACCTTTTTTCATGTGTTCATTTACCCTTCCTTCAGAAAACTCCTGAGATTTGCTTACTAAGATCGAGTTTGGCAGTTTCGCGCCATGCCTTTTGGCCTGACCATGGCTCCTTTTCTTTTTCTCGCCTAGTCTCGGCCGTGGCAGAAATTTTCACCGTCGTTCTATCCATCTCCACGTTTATATAGACGATCGGTTAAAGTAAGTCTTCTTCAATTCTTTCAGGAATTCTTCCAGAAGTTTGCAGTCTGGCATGCAACCTAGGGCGGATTTTAAATCTAAAGAAATCAAGTCTAGGTCCCTCTCAAATCTTCACGCATCTAGGCGTTTCTTTCGCTCTGACCCAGGGTCTAGTCTTCCCCTCAGATCCAAGAATAGAGGCTTTATCAGGTAGCAATGGAAATCCTGTCTTCTTCTTCCATGGTCTGAGCAAGATTTCTGTTAAGATTGATAGGTTTGATGGTCAGTGTAGAGAATGTTATTCCATGGGCGGCGCTGATGAGAAGACCTTTCCAAATGTATTTAATGTCCCTGTGGAAGCAGTTGGTTCACTCTATTTACCATCAGATTCCCACCAGAGAAAACTTGATTCCTCTTCTCGATTTTTGGAAAGACCGTTCTCTGCTTCTGATGGATGTTCCACTGGTAAAGTCCTCCCCTCAGGTGAGTATCTTCACAGATGCTTCTCAGGAGGGATGGGGAGCGGTCTGGGACTCCCTGTCGGTTTCCAGCCTTTGGTCCCTGGAGGAGTCTGCAGCTCATATCAACATTCTGGAATTGTGTGCTGTTAAGAAGGCTCTCCTTTCATGGTCAGATCTTGTGATAGGTCTCAAAGTCTCGATTCGGTCGGACAATTCAACAGTGGTCTCATATCAACAGGCAGGGGGCTACAAGGTCATCCCTCCTTTGTCTATAAGTGTGGAACCTTCTCTTATGGTGTCGCAAGAATCAGATTCTGCTAGTGTCTCCTCATGTCCCAGGCAGTCTGAATTTTCTTGCGGACCAACTGTCACGTCCCAGCAAATTCGCCCACACAAAGTGGCAGTTAAAGAGGTCGGGTGTCCAAGCGATTTTCAGTCTTATGGATCGTTCTCTGGTAGATCTGTTTGCGACATCTCTGAATGCTCAGATCTCTTACATGTTTCTTTTTCCGGACGGTCAAGCCCTGGCGGTGGATGATTTGTCTCAGTCCTGGACAGGAATGTTCGTCTATGCGGTCCCTCCAACGATTTTGATTCCGTTAGTGTCAGAGCTCTAGATAAACAGGGTTTTTGCGTTTTCACCCAATAAAAATTGACAATCACCCAATTAATTTTTAACATCATGAGTACTGAAATAGAAAATCACCCAATTAATTTCAGTTCTCTTGCTAATAAGGTATAATAGCCCAATTAAATTCCAAAGAAACCCAATTTACAAAATTTCAGCTCTGGTTAGTGTTGAAGAATGTCAAAGAACAAATATGCGAGATTCTTTTATAGCTCCTTTTTTGCCAAAGAGGATTTGGTTTGTAGACCTTCTAGATCTCCTGGTAGACGTCTTCTTCCATTCTCCCAGGATCTTCTGTCTCAAGTAAGAGGTCTTTGTGTTCATCCAAACTCAGAAATTTTCAGTCTGTGTGTTTGGAGAATATCGAAACTAAAGTCTACGAGAATAAAGTTTCTTCAAGATCTCCAGTAATTATCAATTCTTCCAGAAGAGAGTCGAACCGCAGAGTTTACAAGTGTCGACTTAAAATTTTTGGAGAATGGTGTTCAGACCAAGGTCTCATGCCCGATTCTGTTTCTATTCCCCAAGTATTAGACTTTTTTAACATATCTCTTTGATTCCTTCCATTTATCAGCTAATTTGGTTAGGGGATATAGATTTTCTCTGGCATCTTCTTCCTTGCCTTCTGTATGCCGATGTCAAGGACACTAAGACCTTTAATAGCTTCATGGAACTTGGCTTTGGTTCTTCAAGTGCTGGCAGGCCGTCATTTTGGACCTCTCCCCTATTAGTATTAGCGGCCTCTGCTAGACGTTCAGAATTCATGCTTTTTCTGCTGACAGGGAGAGATTTATAGTTTCAGGAGACGGTTTAGTTTTAATCCCAGAAGGGATTTTTTATCTAAAACTCAGTCTAACCAGTTTCCTGCTAGTCCGATCATTTAAAAATCATTATTGTCTTTTTCGCCTTCCGATAAACTGTGATGTCCTGTTAGGGCATTAAGAATGTACAAACAGCGATCTGATTTCAAAAGATTTGATCCGTCCCTTTTATGTTTTTCTTATGCAGAAGAGTTAACTAAGCCAGTCTCAAAGTTTTCGATATCCTGATGGATTTGGGAGACGATTAAGCTTTGTTACGAGATTGCTTCTCCGGAACAAATTAGTCTCTCCCATAATAAAGCTCACGATGTTAGAGGAATGGCTTCCTCTTTTGCACTTTTTGCCGGTTCGTTTTTAGATGAAGTCATACAGGTTGCAGGATGGAAATCTGAATCCTCTTTTACAACCTTTTATCTGAAAGATCAGAGTGCAGCAGCCTCCTTCTTTCGTAATATTACGATTTTAACCAATATAGCTGAAGACCATTTACCAAGCACATCTCGCCATTTTCGTTAAGACGTCTGTAAGAAATGGTGAGAGTTTATTTTGGTTTTTATTTATCTCTAAGTTCAAATTTTCCTTATTTGATAATCACGGTGTCATTGATTTAAATGCACTATTATATTATGTTATTAACATTTGGATAAGATTGGTTGGATTTTTATCCTTGTTTGATTGATTCTCAAATCGCCTCCCACCTAATGTTTTAAGTGGGGCACTGACCAAATCTACTGGTTTAGCAAGTAGTGATTGAACGGTAATGGATGTTTTTGTGGTATAATAACAACCCCCCCCCCCCCCCCCCCCCCCCACACACAGGTCCCCCCCCCCCCCTTGCGGGTTGGTCTGTTGTTTTATTAACCACTATAAAAACATACTTACCGTTCAATCACTACGACCCGGTCTCGGCCACCCCGCGTGAAATTGATTTGAATTCATAAAAATTGAAGCTGTTTCCTATTTGGGCTCCAGTGCGCATGTGCAAGCGCGCTTAGTGACAGGCATCACTATGGAGTGAGTACAGACTGGTGCCAGTCTATATCAGTTAATATACTGGTAGCTAAATGCAGATAATTGATTTAGCCAGTAGTGATTGAACGGTAAGTATGTTTTTATAGTGGTTAATAAAACAACAGACCAACCCGCAAGGGGGGGGGGTCCGTGGGAGGTTCACAAGTACTCATATGGGCCTAAATACAGGTGTAAAACTATGTAGGTGAAACAAAATGTGAATTCCATATCAGAAACACAAAAAGACAGCCCAGTAGCAATGTCACTTTAATTTGCCCACACACTCAGGACAGAATATGTCCTATAAAATTATACAAGTTCTACCTCACGACCCTGACGACATAGAGAAAACATATTTACGAAAAAAGCGGGAAAAGTACTAGATACATCAATGCTAGATCCTATAGGGATCAATCATGCAGACTGGTGATTCTTTTATAATTAGTTTTTCTCATGTTCTGTATGATAGATAATAATAATCATGCGCAAAACGAAAGCTGTTTCTGGCTTATGCAACAATAATGTACGGCAATGCTGCTTGCAAAATCTTTCTGTAGTATATCAGATATGTGCTAATAATAATGGACCTTTCCAAGTTTATCCATCCATCATATGATGTCATAATCAACTACGTGATGTGTAGGATGACATCATAAACATGACATCATGAATGACTCGATATAGTGTGTGTTTAATGCTTAGTAGTCTGACACATACGATTTGTATGTCTACCATTTAATAAACATTCTGTTGAATATAATTTTGAAACTAACTGAGCGCTGTAGCTGTAGTCAAATTAGTTTCAAAACATTTAAGAGCTTACCTGTATAGTTTTCTAGAAATTGATAGATAGGGAGTTCAGAGATCAATCGATCCCAACACGGACGAAGTGTGGGCTGAAACTGGCAAGTCATGGTTGGTCACTATCTACTATCCACGCTGGCTTGTAGAGCTATCCACGCTTGTTTGTAGCTCTTATCCATGCTGGCCTGTAGCTCTATCCACGCTGGCTTGTAGCTCTATCCACGCTGGCTTGTAGCCTTATCCACGCTGGCTTGTAGCTCTATCCACGCTGGCTTGTAGCTCTATCCACGCTGGCTTGTAGCTCTATCCACGCTGGCTTGTAGCTCTATCCACGTTGGCTTGTAGCTCTATCCACGTTGGCTTGTAGGTCTGGAGGTTACGCCTTTAATGGTCAAGTCGGCTTTCACTGCAGTAGTCTTGAGGAAGAGCCAGTTATTCCAGTGGTAAATTTTCAAAAGTAGTCTTCTCTTGGTCTGAAAATGGACATTTCTCAAGACCTGCAGAAGCTATTTTTGACTGGTATAAGGGTTAAAGGCCAAAGGGCTAACTTTGGGATCCATTTCTGGTTCTGTCTCACACATTTCTAGTTAAACCCACTTTGTAAACGTGTTAGAATCAACTTGAAACTTTGTAACTGGGATATAAATTACAAGGTAACCATGCAGGTGAGCTGTTGAATATTTTGAAATTAATTTGACTGGGGGCAATGGATTCCAGTCAAATAAGTTTCAAAATAATCAACAAAATGCAAATTGTAAATTCACCAAAGACATACAGTTCAGTCACTTCTGTGACGGATAGACTGTTCCCATTTTCGGGATAGATCTACGCCATTTTGAGTGTAGCGTCGGCTAACAAATAATGTAATGGAGGGATCCAGTTTTAGTTATGCCCCGCCTATCTATAGCTAAACTGCACCCACTCCTCACTCGTGTTGCGATTGATCCATGATCTCTGTGACTATCAATTTCCAGAAATAGTCAAATTAGTTTCAAAATACTTAATAGCATGTTTATTAAATAGTAGATATCCAATACTGACAACAAGGCTTAGTCCGTCATCAATTATGCGTTTGTGACAAACTTAACTATGTCATTCATAACGTAATTAATTATGACGTAAGCCTACACATCAACTAGTTGATTATGGTAATTGATTATGATGTCATATGATTGCCTGATAAACTGGAATCATCCATTGATTATGTCATCAGATACTGGCATGCCTTGATTTTGCCATCTTTTCTCTTCCGCAGGATAACTATGACAGATACTTCACCAGGTTAGTTTATAATACAACGATCTTCACAGCAAATGAGGTTGTAGGTGGTTTACGGCCAGGAACAACGGCTGTTCGAATAGAATATCGTACAAAAGATGAGTTTAAGAAAATCACCAAAGTACTTGGCATAATGGATGACTTAAAGGTTTGTAATGTCATAGTGTATTGTTGGAATCATGTAAGGTGTCATTGAAGATACTAACTACGTCGTCTATGTATTGACTTCTCTAGTATGCTTGCTCTCTTAGTGAGACCAAAAGTCTGAATGATCTGATCAATGAGTCGGCTCATTTTATACTCTACTGCTCATGAACCGGAAGTGGGTTGGGGCATGCCCTAATATGGGCACATTTATAGCTTTTTTGCCCGTACAATGCCTTTTGGCAGTGCTAGGGTAGGTGGCTGGTTTTTTTTGTTGGGGCTCGGCAGGGGCACTTTGTTGGTGGTGCACCATGTTTGGCGGTGCAGATTTTTTGGTGGTGCATAAAAATGTTTTTGGCTGTGCATCCATTTTAGGCGGTGCAGACTGCATTTGGGTATAGTTATCTGCCCATTGTCCGTCCATCTAACTGTATATCAGTCTGTCACAAAGAATCACCAACTTTTGGTCTTGATGTGAAGAAGTCTGGTGTTCCGTGATAGTAGACATAAGAATTAAACACCATCCGTCCATGTATCCATTTGTGAAATGCGTAATGCTTATTTATCAAATGCACACGTAACACACGTACTGCCTAACTGATAATGGGCCTTTCCAGTTTATCAATCAATCATGACATCATAATCAACTACGTGATGTATAGGATGATGACATAATCAATGACATAGATAAGTTTATCATGAATGCTTAATTGATGACGGACTAAGAATTGTACAAATTTAATACTTACAGATTCTGTTGAATATTTTGAAACTAATTTGACTCTAGCAGCAATAGCAGCCAATCAAGTTAGTTTCAAAGTATTCAACAGCTTACCTGGGTAGTTTTCTGGAAATCGAGATTCAGAGAGCGTGGATTGACCGATCCCAACACGGGAACAGCGTGGATGGAGTTTAGCTAAAGATGGGCAGGGCATATCTAAAACTGGATCCCTCCATTTTCTGTACTGAAATAACCTGTTTGTAGCCGCTCAGGGCCCATGTTCCCGAAGCTCTCGTTAGAATAGCGATATGGTTACTCCAATAACATAATATGAGTGTAACGATGTCGCTATCCTAACGGTAGCTTCGGGAACAATGAATCAATGCCCGATGCAACTTTATTAACCCCTCTTATGTTAACAGCACCTTAAAGCGCTGAAAATGCTACTCTTATCAATTGACCTTTTAATGTATCAAGATTTTTCAAGTAAATTCAAATTTTTGCTCATTTACTGGTGAAAAGAATGCGTTTTCTGTAAACTTACCACTGGAATTTAGCCGGCTTGACAACTAAAGGGTCATGTAAGTCAAAATTTTCGCTTTGTCAGTGGCTATTTGCAGGCCAAGAGGTTATTTTAAAAATTTTACCACTGGCATTGATAAATTTTCAAAAATATTCTTGTCCTGCAAATGGCCATTCCTCACCAACCAATGCAGTACACCAGACTATCTCACTGCCTTGCCAATAACATAATTTCTTTCTTTTATCTTTCAGGCTGGTGTACCCAGAGCAGGGTATATGGGTATTGTCAGCTTCATGTACAGCGCTAGACGTGTCTTCCTCGCACCCCCATTCCCATGGAGTGGGTACAACCCAACATGGAATTAACCACTACTCCACATAGGGATGTTACCTGTTAATCTACTGTAGATGTTTCTTTTGCATAATTTACTCACTAGTGTTCAGAGCAGTTGATCAATTAACATTTCCAGAGGCAGAGTATCCATCTATCGATCCGACATCATATAGCGTCATAATCAGCTAAGCGGCGTATAGCATGACGTCATAATCATTATGTCATAATTTAATCTATTGGCCCGTCTTTAACTCTTAATAGTCTGACACGTACGAATTGTATGTTTCTACTTTAATAAACATGCTGTTGAATATTTTGAAACTAATTTGGCTGGACGCTGTTGCTGCCATAGACAGCAACAGCACCCAGTCAAATTAGTTTCAAAATATTCAGAAGCTTACCTGACAGTGTATAATTTTCTAGAAATTGATAGTCAGGGAATTCAGAGATCGATCGATCCCAACACGAGCGAGGCATGGGTAGAGCTTAGCTAGAGATGGGCGGGGCATAGCTAAAACTAACCCTTATTGTGCTGAAACCAAATTTTCCATTGGAATAACTGGCTCGATAACAGGAATGGACTTTCACTGAGTAAAAAGGCCAATTTTCTTTACAGTTAAAGTGTTAATATCCTAAATTATCAATAAATTTCTTTACCCTTTCATAACGAAAACGGCCAAAATCGGCATCTGCAGAGGTTTTGAGGATTGTTCATTTGAAGGCTATGAGAATACAATTTTTGAAAATTTATCATTGGAATTACTGGCTCGGTAATGGAACCAGTCATTCCAGTGGTAAATTTTCACAAATAGTATTATCATAGCCTGCAACTGGATTCCATGCTCCACAAACAGACTGCGATGAGCCTTTGCGATGATTTCTATTTAACTGCATACATGAACCTAGGATAAAATGGATGTTTGTGCAGATTATAGATCATAAAATGAACACAAGCAAACCTGCCTTAAGAATCAAGCCTGCCTACACACTAAAAACAGGCACGTTTCTAAAGACATACATGCAATAGACTAGGACATATCAGAGAAGAATTCCTAACATTACTCCAGACGATGGACGATATGTCAGAACTGCAGACAACTACTGCATACAGTTAGTGGAAACAATGAAGACCTTGCATCCTTCATCCTCAACTCATACACATCAGCAAAAACATGTAGGTGCATTGCCGGCATAACCCATAGAATCAGACAATACCTCAATTAATTCATGAAGCGAGAACCAAAATCCTTAAACAACTGATGTAGTGAATGTGCGGAAGCATATATCCTGCAATTCAACAAATTTGTGCAATAACATGAACATTCAACATTGATACAGAAAATGACATAGATTTAAGTAAAGCTCACAAGTCGCCAAGTGTGTAAAGAATATTGTTTACGAGGTGCTTCTGAATACAGGAGGAAACTACGATTTACGATCCGAGCAAGTGGAGGCGCTTAGCTGTCAAACAGGGGTAACTGAGATGGGTTACATTGTTGGTGATGGGCTGGGACCCTGATCATCCACCACATAACTGTGGTTTGTGGCTGCTGAGTGGGTGAGTGACCAATGGAAATGAGTCCGCTCAGCCATCGAGTTTTAAGTGATCGGGGAAAATCACCATAGGATGCAAGTTCTGAGACGCGAGTATGAGGGCTGCCAGTCCTCTCTTTAAGTAGTCTATTGGTGGACCAGAGGGCACACACTAGGAGTTAGCAGAAGGCAGTCCTGTTTATCATTTAGACCATCTTTACCTCGTTTCAAACACTGCTGTGTCGAATTAACTACAGTTGAAAATGTTCTTTGAACTATTCCCGACCTGTGATCTTCCTATAGCACTGTAACAGAAGTGGCCGATCTGTTGTCTCATAATCTGTTGTCTCATAATCATATCATAACATTCAATCAATAAAAGTCACATTACACCAATTCTGTAATATTAGCATTAAATTTGTCACGGGAGTTTTTTATTTGATAATGTAATGGACCGTTCTAGTTTGTCTATTCATCATATGATGTCATAATCAATTATGTGACGTGTAGGAAGACGTCATAATCAATGACATCATGAATGATGTAGATAAGTTTGTCACGAGCGCATAATAAATTAACATGCTGTTGAATATTTTGAAACTATTTTGACTGGGCGCTGTTGGTGTCATAGGCTGATTAGTTTCAAAATATTCACCAGCTTACCTGAGTAGTTTTCTATGAAATTGAGATTCAGAGAGTGCATGAATCGATCAATCCCAACATGGGCGAAGCGTGGTAGGAGCTTAACTATAGATGGGCATGGCATACTTAAAACTGGATTTGTCCATTGTATGTTTTGTTTTGTCCAAGATAAAGATATGTATTTATTGTGTTTAATATATCTACCATATATCTAGAATAAAACCATTATAATATATATTATATATGTATCAATTTACCACTTGTAACCCTTAAATTTATTCAAGAAAATTTCGATTTTCTCATTGAAAAGTCCATTTGCAGAACAGAAGACGATTTTTGATAATTTACCACTGCATGGAATTGACTGGCTCAGTTATCACGCCAGTCATTTCAGTGGTAAATTTTCTAAAACTGTTCTTTTATTCTGCAAATGGGCATTTCTCAAAACCACTGCAGAGCCGTGTTTGGCCAGCCTGAGTGTTAAAGGGTTAAACCTGGTACCGTTTGAAGCCATGGTGTAATCATTGTTTCAGCACCTGTCTCAATAACACATGCTCTAATCCTCAATATTGGTTAAGAAAATCTAAGATTTTGCAGCAGGAATGTCAATTTGGACATGAAGAGATTATTTTTGCAAATTTACCACTGGAATGCCTGGCTTGGTTATCGAGCCAGGCATTCCAGTGGTAAATTTGCACAAATATATTTCTATTTGCCGGCAAATTGTCATTCCTCAAGACCAGTGTGGGGTTGAGGGGGCGATTATGGCTGGCGTGACCACCAAAGGGATAGTTACTGTCAGGCCTGTGTATAAAGGGCACTTGCTTTTTGTACAAAGTGATGAGGGTTCTGAGTTAACATCGTTTGACCTAAAGCACTATACCATAGTAAATGAAGTGTATTACATGATCACCTTAGGGGCAGTGGGTTTCTGCAATAACAAAAAATTAACAGAATTCAGGGAATTGTTAAATAGACACAGAAAAGAGATATTCTAAACTTTATTAAGTGTACGGTAATGACCATGTGGAATTTACCAGGGGGGGGTGGTGCCTGGGACATTCAAAAAGAGTTCCTACACCGCTAAGTCGATTCCTATCGGTTTCATTGAGTGGAGTTGGTGGATCCAATGGCATTCCTTTTGCCTCCTCCAAGTTTGGATTGGTCGAATCCGATGATAGGACTTGTATGATCCTGTATTGTGTGTCATTTCTGTGATGCCCGGGTCTATTGAAATGGCATGATACTGGTGTGTCGTATCTTTCATGTTTGTAGAGGTTTGTGATGGAGCGTAGGTGCTCTTGGATCCTGGTCTTGAAAGGAAGTAAGTTTACGAAATAGAAATGAAATGGAATCGACAATTTTATGAAATGGAAAGTGCCATATTTTGAAATGAAAAACCACTGTCCCTACCACCTGTCTAGCTCTATAACCCTGTAAGCAAATGCAGCAACAGCACTCAGTCAACTTTCTTTCAAAATATTTAACCGTCTTCCTGTATGGTTGTCTTGAATTTATGCCTTTGTACAGCTCAGAAATAACTCAGTTTTCAAAATAAAATAAAACATAAGTACTGTTGAATGTCTTGGACCCTAATTTAATAGGAATCCATTGCTACCTAAGGCAACCAAACCTTCCAATCTAATTATGTTTGAAATATTCAACAGAGCATTTCTTACATTGTGATCAAAATTATACCGCCTAACATGTTTGTGTTTTTGCTTTGGAAACAGTTCAAGGTATTTAAAGGAAAGGATCAGGGAACTCACATATGCTCTTGAATGACAGCTTTATATAATACTCAACCTATAACCCCAGTTAAAAAACAGAAATAAATCAGAATAATTAGAAAGAAGGCGCTACATACCATTTATGTCATTCTGGCGGGAACCAATTAGTGACGCAGCTAGACCTATGCGCTCCGGTGATTGCCAAGCGAATAAATAATACCCCGCTACAGCCGGTCATATAAGCTCAGTTATATTCGCGCTAAGCTGATTAGTCACTAGGTACTACAGGTAAAATACTGTAATTTTAAAACAATTTTGACTGAAAGCCGGTTTCTCGAGACGTGGTTTACATTCAGTCACACAAATTTCAAAATATTCAAATTGCGACCTTTGAAACCAGCAATGTATTTTGAAATCATTTTGACCGAAACTAATTGCTTAAACCAGAAAAAGTTACCTTCAAATATAATGTTTTCAAAGGATCATTAGTGAATTAGCAGTAGTGAGCTAATCGCTCTACATAGGCGCCTATAGAGAGTACTATTCATACCGCTAACAAAACTATATTCAAGTATGCATACCTTATATTCATGTAGTCCTATGCGGTATACCGGTTCACACAGTTGACACATGGCAGAGCGCGAAGCACCAGCTTGGTCACTAATTGGCTCCAGGTTAAGCGCTCCTAGATTTAGTAAATGCTTTTTTCAAATAATCCGGATTCATTTCCATTTTTACCGATGGTAGTTTATTTAATATTGTATGAAATTACCAATAAATATCATTGTTATTTCCCTTATCCCTTCCTTTAAGGACTGTACTGTATCGCGTGTTGACGGCCCAATAGCATATCATTTATAAACAGGTCTTATTGTACATAATATGTTAAACAAATCTGGACTGTGTGCAATTTCACCCTCAAGGACATGTTGGCACTAAAGCCGGTCTGACTGTATATTAATTAATCAAATCTATAGAGCAAACTTGTGATGCAGATAAATTTGCCTAACACGTTTTAGTGTGGTGCAGATTTTATATTTGACACTATGTGACAGAATGTATTCGCACAATATGTGGACGAGTGAATTATGTTATTTTGTAGCCCTTTAACCATCAGAAGTTTGTTCAAGAAAATTTAAATTTTCGCATTAACAATGTGTATTTGCAGACTAAGAGAGGATTATTTTTGAAAATTTAACACTGGAATGACTGGCTCGGTTATCGAGCCAGTTATTCTAGTGGTAAATTTTCAAAAGAATTGTCTCTGGAAATTGACATTTCTCAAGACCACTGGACAAGATGATTTGAGTGTTAAAGGGTTAAAGTCAATGTAGCCTGAGATGTCTCTGTGTGTTTAGTTAGTTGTTATCATCATGATACAGTTCATTCATTTTGTGAAAGGTGCTGAGCCTGGGCCATTCCATATGAATTCAACACAGCCAAAAACCTGACCCGCTCTGACTTTGCTCAAATTTTGCATACTTGTTGGTATAACTGAGAAAATTACCTACACAAAATTTCCAATCTCTATCATGACCGGTGTCCGAGATACGGGTCAGCAAAGTTTGGCCAAAATCACACTTGACCGCCAAAATTTTGATATTAAATATTATATCGACCATAACTTACTTATTTATTTATTATCATACAGAGCTGATCAATACCTTGTTTTAAAGGTGTTTGGAAACCCTATCCAATGGTATCATTCCTTTCTTTCTATCAGATAATACAAAAATATTGATTTTATCTGACCTTGGGTGACATTTGACCAAGGAAATCTTGATGTCATTTGATAGAGGCCTCTATCCCTTAGGTATGTTAAAAAAATTAGTGGGCAATGCAGGGGTTTTGGAGATAGTCTGTTTAGTCAATGACATGTACGGAAGTCAGTAGAATTATTTCTCCCACCCATAAATATTGACCACAAAATTTAAAATGGATGAATGGATGATGAATCGGTAGACCTCAGTATAACACATTTTGAAGAGATGATTCATATGCTCAAAAACAAATTTCAGACAACTGAACAGAAAAGTGTGCAAGTCCAAATATTAACTATGTTGCCACAGAGCTTGAGCATTCGGCAAATTGAGCAAGAATTTGGTGGCACAAATTAAATTATATGGTGAGAGCAGCTAAGAAATTAGTGACTGAGAAGGGATTTCTTTCAACTCCAAACACAAAGCCAGGGAAGACACTTGCCAATGAAACTGACAATGTGGTTACGGAATTTTATGAAAGTGATGATATATGGTAAGTCGTCAAATTCCGAGGGAAAAAAGACTCAATTGGAACTGATGGTCAGAAAGTGAGAGTGCAAAAGAAACTTATTCTGTGCAATCTCAGGGAAGTCTATATACGTTTTAAAGATGAACACCCAAACCAAGATTGGATTTGCCTGGTGCAATACATCAAGATGTAAAACTTATGCTTGAAGGAGCAAAGATTTCCAGTGTTCCTGAATTTAGAGCTCTTGTTGCAGATGACTATAATGGGACTGTAACGTATAAACACCTACATTTATTGGCCCATCTAGCATGTAACCCAGCACAGCCCAACTGTTACATCGGAGAATGTGCTTTGTGTGGTAATGTGAATGAACTTTCTGATTGCCTCAAAGATATATTTGCGAAGTTATCGATTGATGAAGTGACATAAATCATGGGTTACCGTGGGGAGAACAATATTGGAAAAACTTGGGAAAACAGCTGATGACTTTATTGATGTTCTCGTGAAAAAGCTACTTATTCTTCTACGACATGATTTCATTTCAAAAGAACACTGCATATATAAAGGGGATAAAGGAAGGAAACATGGATGGTGACGTCCTGATTATTGGAGATTTTGCAGAAAATTATACATTCGTCCTTCAAGATGCTGAACAAGGCTTTCATTGGACAAACACTCAAGCTACATGTACCATTCATCCATTTGTTGCTTATCATCGTTTTCCAATCGTAGATAATTTATCAACAGAGCTGAAACATATCAGTTATGTGATAATATCTGACTGTCTCAAACATGATACATTTGCTGTTCATTGCTTTCAAAGGCAACATTTGAATTTTTTGAAATCTAAGAACTTAACAGATAAGAAAGTGTTGTCTTTCGCTGATGGTGTAGCACCTCAATATAACAGGAAACATTTCCTAAACCTTGCTTACCACGAGGATGACTTTGGTATGCTAGCGGTGGCATTTTTTTGGAACTTCACATGGAAAAGGCCCTTGTGATGGAGTCGATGGGACAGTCAAGCAACTTGCAGCCAGGACTAGTTTACAAAGACCATGAGGATCAAATCCAGACACCCAAACAGCTTTATGAATGGGCAAAAGATAATATTCCAGCAGGTGAATTTGTCTACATCAGCAATGAAGAAGTCGTAGAACAGCATGTAACTCTACAGGATCGGTTTGATTGTGCAGTAGCGATTTCAGGTATCCAAAAACTGCATGCATTCGCTGCAATTCTCGGATCACGATTTAGTCTCATAGACTTTTCATGCTCATCTGTATCAGGAACAAAGGTGCAGGTCAGTGACACAGCTAGTAAAGAGCCTCTTCTATGGGAGGAGCTCACTGGTTATGTAACATGTGAATATGATGGAAAATGGTGGCTAGCCTATGTTCTTAATAAGTCCATAAACACAGATGAGGTGGGACTTAAATTCTTGCATCCTTCTAGACCTGTTTCATTTTCCTATCCAAGAAAGGATGATGAACTTCTAGTGCCTCGCAATGCTGTTCTGACTAAGATAAATCCTACAACAGCTACCGGGAGAAGCTACCGACTCAACGATAATGAAAGTAATGCTGCGTCCAAGTTATTAAATGATAAGAATCAGTGAAGATTAAGGTATGCATTGTACTCTGAGTAATAGATTTATTCATGTGTGAATGATTGATTCCTTACTTTTGTAGAAATCATGATACCATATATCATTTCCATCAGTCATTAAAAATATCAATACCTTATGACCCACCTGCTATTCTGACTTGTACACATAGCTAAAACTGACACATATGTCTCCATTAGACATTGTTAGAAAACTAGTTTCCAAATCTCAGATACATGTATATATATTAATGTTTTCGATGAGACCAGGATAAAAATGTACATCTATAGCGATGAAGTTGTATACGTCATTGACTAAACAGACTATATCTCCAAGACCCCTGCATTACCCACTCTAATTTTTTTAACATACCTAAAGGATAGATGGCTCTATCAAATGACATCAAGATTTCCTTGGTTCGACGAGGTACTCCGGGTGTAGGTAAGGTCAAAGGTCACCCACGGTCAGGTAAAATCAATATTTTCGTATTATCTGATAGAAAGAAGGGAATGATACCATTAGATAGGGTTTCCAAATACCTTTAAACCAAGCCATTAATCAGCTCTGTATGATAATAAATAAGGAAGTTATGGACGATTTAGTATTTAATATCATCACAATTTTTGGCAGTCAAGCGTGATTTTGGTCAAACTTTGCTGACCCATATCTCGGACACTGGGAAAGATGGACTTAAAATTTTGTACATCTCCGTTTCTCCTAAGTACTCACCAAGTGTGTGAAATTTGAACAAAATCAGAGATGGTAAAGGGGAAAAGTAAACCTTAGTGTGTTGATTTAACAGGGAATGGCCCTCATTGTGTATTATTGCTGTATTTTAATAGCACCATTTTCAAAATGTGCACCAGTCATTCATCAAACAGTACTATTGTAATTGAGAAATCGAGTGTCTCAGTCAATCATATGACACCATAATCAAATACGTCACATGTAGACTGATATCATAATCAATTATGTCATGAATGACACGATATAGTCTGTCATAAATGCTTAATAGTCTGACAAGTAGTACGAATTGTATGTCTACTATTTAATAAACATTCTGTTGAATATTTTGAAACTAACTTGACTATGGCAGCAACAGGGTGAATTGATCCGAACGTGGGCAAAGTGTGGGTGGAGCTTAGCTAGAAAGGGGTGGGTCATAACTGAATTCCTCCTAGTCAGCAGTACTAGTGATCTCTAGGTTCTACCAGTCCTATTGTTTATTTACCAGCCCTGACTTGGCAGATGTGGTGATTACATTTAGCCTTTATACTACAGCTTGTCTTCTATCTCTGTATCACCACAGTTTGAGAAAACGGCAAGATATTATAAGCGTCTCCGTCACGTTATCTCCTCCCAAACCATTGTGTGGAATTTGAAGAAATTTGGTATGTGTGTTACCCATATAAGTGGCGATTGCTTGACGACATTTAAGTTTGACTCCAGCCACAGTGGGTGGGAATGGGTTCTAACTGTCAAGCAATTGATTGAAATGCAACTCCTCCGAAACCGGTAGATGGAATTCAACCAGATTTGCTAGGTGAGTTACCCATATGATTGTGGAGTGCACGAGGAAATTTACATTTGGTTCTGCCCCCCCCCCCCCCATGGTAGGGGTAGAGGTTCACGAGGTGAATGTGGGGATTTAGAATGATGTGTCATCAACAGAGCAATCTAGTTCAGTTCTGTTTTGTATGAGAACTGGTGGATGTAATTTAACTCTTTAATATTCTGTTTTGGTCAGGAAAATTTCAATTTTATCACATAAAATGTTCATTAAACAGACCAAGAGAAGAGTATTTTTGAAAATGTACCACAGGAATTACTGCCTCAGTTACCATAACACCTGGAATATATAAGATGGTAGAATCTCCAGATTTGACACAACCCTTCATATTGTGACTGGTAGGAAGGCTGACTGCTTGAAGGTTGAAGACAAAAACTTAACACTCAAGCTGGTGATAAACATTTTTTTGAAAATTTACCACTAGAATGACTGGCTCGATAACCGAGCCAGTCATTCTAGTGGTAAATTTTCAAAAACAATCTCTGAATTGAAATTTCCGTGTGCAAATTTGAGGGTTAAATGGTTATCTATCTAGGTCATGAGAGCACTTACACTTAAGTGTCTTTGTAAAACAGACTACCCAGGCGTGAGGAACCACCTCCCCTGGCATGCCTAGGTGCAATCTAGTTTGTCTTTATTATTATGAAAAACGGTGTCTGATTTTGAATACATTTGAAGATATGTTATGAAAAGGTGGCAGAAAATTTTTAATATCTACAGTTATGATATGTTTCTATTACTCATTCATTATGTCCGCTTCAATGAAGGTACCCGATCTGTCACTCAAGTAACTGACGTCGTAATCAAATATGTCAGATGTTCGCTGACATCACAATCAAAATGAGGTTTAGTGTGTCATGAACTTTACAATAGCCCGCCACGAATGTGTGAATTATATGTCTGATTAATTTACAATTTAATAAAGATTCTGTTGAGTATTTTGAAACTATTTTAACTGGGAGCTGCTGCTGCCATAAAAGCACCCTGTCAAATTAGTTTCAAAATATTCCACATCTTATCTGAATTATTAACTTTAAATTCAAATCGATTCTAACATGCGTACAAAGTGAAATAGATGTGGCATAGCTGGAAATGGGCATGGCATACCTAGAAACGGGGGGTGTCATAGCTAGAAATGGGTGTGGCATCGTTAGAAATGGGTGTGGCATAGCTGGAAATGGGTGTGGCATGGCTAGAAATGGGTGTGTCATGACTAAAAAGGGACGAGTCATAGTTAGAAATTGGCGTGTCATAGCTAGAAATGGGCATGGCATATCGTGTGGCATACCTAGAAATGGGTGTGGCATAGCTAGAAATCGTTGCGGCATGGCTAAAAATGGATGTGGCATGGCTAGAAATGGGTGGGGCATAAATAGAAATGGACATGACATAGCTAAAATGGGCGTGGTATGGCTAGAAACGGGTGTGGCATAGCTAGAAATGGGCGTGGCTTAGCTAGAAATGTGTGATATGCATAGCTAGAAATAGACATGGCATAGCTAGAAATGGATCCTTCTATTAAAATAGTGGTATTAAAAGGGTTAACCCTTTAACACTCAAGACGACCAAAAACGGCTTCTGCATCTGTCTTGATAAATTTACATTTGCAGACAAAAAGATTGTTTTTGAAAATTTATCACATGAATGACTGGCTCGATAATAGAGTCAGTCATTCCAGTGAAAAATTTTGAAAAATAATCTCTTGTTCTGCAAATGGACATTTCTATGACAAAATTTTAATTTTATTGAACAAATTTGACGGTTAAAGGTTTAAGTAGTGGTATCATTGAAGTATATTGTGCTCATTGCCTCATATATGT
Organism: Chaetoderma sp. LZ-2023a; assembly: GCA_034401795.1. Lineage (NCBI taxonomy): Eukaryota > Metazoa > Mollusca > Caudofoveata > Chaetodermatida > Chaetodermatidae > Chaetoderma > Chaetoderma sp. LZ-2023a. The sequence goes on along the minus strand of CM067363.1, from coordinate 46,967,001 downwards.
CAAATACTTGCATTTACTACTTGATCTATTCAAAGTCCTGCTGAAAATATTTTAATAAATGTTTTAACTGATCAGTTCAACTGTTTTAAACAGGATTACCATGTCAATAAATTTGATTTGTATCAATTACCGTGATTTCTCGACTAAAGGATGCCCTCGAATATATAACCTCGAATATATAAATCCACCCAAAAAACTTGTATTCAAGTATAAGACGCTGTTAAATTTAGAAAAAACGTACCTTTAAAAAATAGAAAATTGGTATCAAAAATTACCATCCCGCAGCGCTATGTTTAATGTATGCCTAAAAAATATGGTGGAAGAGAAATTATTAAATAAGACCACCTAAATATCGTGTATCTTCAATAAAGATCGTTTATTACATCAAAATCAATCTAATTTTGGCATAAAATGTCACCTTGAAAATATAGAAATCACGTGACAGAAACAGAATGTAATGGCTCTTGCGTTTGGAGGCGCTGTGTGATCTTATGCGCTAACGGGAGTTGGTTATCTGGCTCTTTTGCGATTGGAGGCGCTGTGTAATCTTATGCGCTAACGGGAGTTGGTTATCAAACGGGTACGGGAATAGTCAGATGGTCACTAGTTGTAATGACTCTTGCATTTGGAGGTGCTGTGTGATCTTATGCGCTAACGGGAGTTGGCTATCTGGCTGTTTTGCGATTGGAGGCGCTGTGTAATCTTATGCGCTAACGGGAGTTGGCTATCAAACGGGTACGGGAACATTCAGTTCCTATCGCGCAATGATGATGTATAGCAATTTCCGAGTCCAGAATATTTACATCCGAGTACTCGCTCTAATTAGAATAAAGATCTTTTGCGATTGGAGGCGAATCACATGATTTATACATGTATCTTTTCTCGATGCCATTTTTTTGTCAAATTCTGGATTGCTTTTGATGTAATAAGTGATATTTATTAAAGAATAAGCAATATTTAGGCGCCCCAATTTAATAACTTCACTTCCGCTTGGTGTTTTTGAAGTATGCATTAAACATAGACGTCAGGCGGTGTGAATTGTCTATCGTAACATTTAGTTCAATTTCCGTGGTATAATTTTTGACTTTTTAAGAAAAATTTCGACCCAAAAATGTTCGCAAGGAATGTTCTCAATTATAGGACGCATCTCCCCTCCCCCTTCCTAGAACATGTAATTTGACCAAAAAACTGCATCCTTTAGTCGAATTTTTACGGTAATTTATTCATATACAGTAATGCAATGGTTAACCTGACTTGGCTTCATGATGTAGAAGTTCCACCAAAAATTATTGAATTAATTGTAAATAAAATACATTTTATATTAAACTCATTTGCTTGTTTCTTGAATTGATCTGGATAGCCTAACATTCTGTTCAGAAACAGGTGCTGAAAAAGGCCTCAAACAGGTACTCCAGAAAGACCTCTGTATATCTTGAAGAACGCACTATTAAAAAACTGCTTTCCGCACCAGCATCCTTTGCCGGATAGTGTTGGAATGTAATATATCCCGATGCCATATAACCTTCATTCGAGTGTAATGGAGTACTATGCTATGCCCAGCCCATCTCTAGCTCCCACGCTTTGCCCATGTTGGTATCAATAAATCCCACTCTGTGGATCTCAATTTCCAGAAAACTATACAAGCAAGCGGGTGAATATTTGAAACTAATTTGAATAGCAGCAACAGCGGCCAGTCAGATTGGTTTCAAAATATTCTACAGAATGTTTATTAAATAGTAATAGTCTGTCAAGTTGTACGAATTGTATGTCTACTATTTAATAAACATACTGTTGAATATTTTGAAACTAATTTGACTAGGCACTGTTGCTGCCATATGACATTGAATGACGACAATGGATTCATCCGTTTTGGCATGAACATTGCCCTTGTTTGCGTGAAGAAGCCTCTTAATTTTGTGGTCAAGCGGCATCTGTCTCTACTTCCTCATTTACAATAGATCTCTTTAACCCTTTAATCCTCAAACCTATTGTAGAAGATTTCAATTTTCTCATAGAAAATGTCCATTTGCAGACCAAGAGAAGACTATTTTTGAAAATTTACCAGTGGAACGACTTGCTCGGTTATCAAGCCAGTCATTCCAGTGGTAAATTTTCAAAAATATTTTTCATTTGGTCTGCAAATGGACATTGCTCAAATGGTTAAATTAGTTCTCCTCTAGGCATTACTGGAAGGATCATATGAAGGGATCTGATCCGTCAAACAAGTATCTGACATAATCAAAATAAGTCGTGTGTTGGTTGACATGATGTAAGTCCATCAAAGGTCTGTCTGTAACTATCTGTATTGTAGGTCTTTGATGAATTTACAATGTAAAAGACATTCTGTTTGAGTATTTTGAATCAAATTTAACTGGGAACAGTTACATAAAGCGTTATCGAATTTGAAGCATCCTTGGGTAATAACGATGAAATGACTGATTAGTCAAATTTGGATGGTCTTGGGTAATATAGTTTTTGCAAAAAGGACTTCTCCGGAACAGTTGAACAGATTGGATTGAAAGTATGGAAATATGTTGAGAGACTATACACCATTAATGCTTGTTGAAGGAGGTCTTAAATCTCAAGAAACTTCACCTACACCAAGAGCTGAAACAGGTTTTTAGCTCACCTGGCCAGAATGTGAGCTTATGCTATGGTGTCCGTCGTCCGTCTGTCAACTTTTTCTTTAAACGACCTTAAGAACCACTGGGACGATTTCAATTATATTTGACAGGAAGCATCCTTACGGAATAGAGAAGTGTGTTCAAATGAAGCCAATTGACTAATTTGATCGGCGACTGCATTTTAGCCGATTTAGAAATATCTTTAAAAATCTCCAAAACCGCTTTGTGTGATTGATTCAAAACGACTTCTCAAGAACCGCTGAATGGATCGGGCCAAAATTTGTGAAATCTAATTAGGCACTAAGGGCCACTAAAGATTGTTCAAGAGAAGTTGATATGTAAAAAAACATGGCCGCCCTGGATCAATCAAAATGTAGCGTGATTTTGCGGCCATATAAGATTTTTTATTGGATCGATTTTGAAGCCGAAATTGGTTTTATATCTAGGTTTTCTGTATGCTGATTTCAAATTTGCAACTTCTGAAACTGTCAGATAAACGGGTTGGCGGCCATACTAAAGCAATATGGAATTTGAAATGTCTTCTCAAGAAACACTGGGCCGATTTCAACTATATTTGCCAGGAACCATCCTTAGGGCGTGCAGACCCAAGTTTGTTTAAATGAAACTGATCGGCCAACTTGGCTGGTGGCCATCTAGGATTTTAGGCGATTTTTAGAAATGTTTTTAAAAATCTCCAAACCCGCTTGGGGGATAGATTCAAAACTCATGAAACATCATCTAGAGCAAGACTTGAACTAAGTTTGTTTGAGGGAACTTGATTGGCCAAATACTTTGGCGGCCATCTTGGATGACGTAGTTTTGTCGAAAACAAATTCTCCAGATCCACTGAATGGATCGGGCTGAAATTTGGGTAATATGATTAGGGGCATGGGGCCATTAAACTATGTTCAAGGGAAGTTAATACATCGAAAGACATGTCTGGCATGGATCAATAAAAATGTAGCGTGTTTGGCGACCATATTGGATTTTTTTATTTGATGGTTTTTGAAGGCGAAATTGGTCTTATATATCGATTTTAAGGTATTCTGATTTCAAATTTGCCATTTTGAAAACTCGGATAAACGATTTGGCGGCCATCTTGAATCTTTTCCCGCCAAAAACTCCCATGTACTAAAGCAATAGGAAATTTAAAATGTCTTCTCGAGAACCACTGGCCCAATTTCGATTATATTTAGCAAGATGCATCCTTATACCATATGGATCTGAGTTTGTTCAAAGGAAGCTGGTCGACCGATTTGGCTGGTGGCCATCTTTAATTTTGATTGTTTTTTAAAACCATCTTTAAAGATCACTGAAACCAATTGGGGATCGATTCAAAACTAATGAAATCTTGGGCAAGAGCTGTAACAACTTTGTTCAAGGAACCTTGATTGGCCAGATGGTTTGGCTGCCATCTTGGACGACCTAGTTTTTGTGAAAACGGCCTCCAGAACCGCTGAATGGATCGGGCTGAAATTTGCGAGATATGATTAGGGACTAAGGGCCATTAAAATTTGTTCAATGGTAGGTAATATGTAAAGAAACGCGTTGTGTTCTTGTTACAATTCTGATCCACTCCTTGTTGAAATGTCTGCAATATCTATTTGTGCTATGAATATCAAGTGGCCACGCCCACAAATAGCACATTTATGGCCCTTGATATAGTTTTAAAGTATCGAACCCTTGGGGGAAATATGTTTGTGGCGCATTTCATCATTTATCGATGGATTAAAACCAAATTTAGCAGATATGTTCCTGTAAGCAATATCTATTGGAGCGGTGAATATGAGGTAGACATGCCCATAAAAACAGAGTTATGGCCCTTCCTATATTTTCGTATTGAAGCCTATGAGGAAATCATAAACCAGCCCTCTACCTCAGAGTCCTCTGATATATCGATGTCATGTTTATGCTCAACAAATAATAGATGAATTCACACTGTCCCATCAAATTCACGGCCGAACACTCCACAAATAAGTCAGTTTCTTGGAGACATGTATACATCAATACACTGAGCACTCGATCTGCTTCTCCCTATACTGATAGCCTACAAACATACATTGGTACCTACACTACACCCATCTGGCCAGATCCGCACAGCCACAGTCCACTAAAATCTCCAGCCCATATGGACAATTCCTTCGTTTACGCAGAATTTGCAGCAAGCAAATAGACCTCAACAAACCTACCCATGAACTCATTGGTTCGTATCAAAAGATATACTACCTTCCCGAGCTTCTTCTAAATAGCTATCAGGAAGCTTGCGCACGCTCAGAACGTGATCTACTTTCACAGAAATTAAAAATATATAGAGAAAAACCAGAATCTCATGCATTATGGACTTTAACATTTAAAACTACAAAGCAAGAAAAATCATCCAATAGAATTGGGAACTGCTCGAAAGTAGCACTTAGTGTAGGAACACATTTCCTACCTCGCCAATCTTTGGCTACAGAAAAAATCCCACTTTCAAAGACACAATTGTCACAGCCAAATTTGCCTTTCCTGCCATCACTATGTTCACACCTTTCAGCTTCCAAAAACCATCTACCCATGCACCACCACCACAAAAATAGTATTTTCTGTCAGAATATGGACTGTAAACGTGAATTCACTAGCACTCACACCGGCTTAAAATATAGATGTACGGTCAAGACTTACTGCGGAACACACGCAATGCCATATACCTACTCACATGCACACAATGTCATAAACAGAATGTGGGGGGGGGGAACCAAACGTGAATTCCATGGGTGAAAGAACATCTTAGTGATATTAAAAAAAACCACTTGGATACCCCTGTGACTAAGCATTTTAATTTGACCAATCATAATGGACAGATTATGTCCATTATCTACATGATATATATTTAAAAATCCATATCATACAGACTGGTAACCACCACCCAAACGTTTGAAGAATGTATCATATGTGACCTACTATCTGAGCGCGAAACATTGAGATTGGTGGTGGTATATAGGAGCCCAAATTCTAACAGCCAAAACAACATAGATCTCTATAAACTGTTTCAAGAAGCATATGCCACTATTATGCATACAGTTATATTAGGTGACTTCAATATGTCACACATCAATTGGTCATCATATGCAATCACTAGTCATGGCACCGGTCTTAACCCTGAATTTACACATGATTTTATTGAAGTAGTACGTGGCTGCTTCGTGGAACAAATAATAACAAAGCCAACTCGTGGGTGTGGATAAAAAAGCCCTTAGTTTTCGACCTATTGTTCATCAATTACCCCCCCCCCCGACCTAGTGGATGATAGATGGAGACACCAATGCCAAACCAAAAACTAGATTTTGCAACGACAGAGGCAATTATGAAACAATGGCAGCATGGATTAACATAAACTGGACGAAACAACTAGAAGGCTGTATTGACATTCACCATATGTATGATATAATCTGTAGAAAATGTCTGGTAGCTGAGATGATTTACATCCCAGCGATAAAAAAAAACAACAAAAAAAACCCCAAATTTCCCCTTGATAGGACTACAAGATCTAAGATAAATAAAAAGAAGCGACTCTTGGGGAAAATACTTAGAAAACAATAGTCAGACCACATATGAAGAATACTGCCGGGCAAGAAACCAGGTCCGACAGGCTACCAGAAAGGCACTGAAACTATATGAAAAGAATATCTCCAATAGTGCCAAGAATAAACCCAACAAATTTTGGAATTATGTCCAATCCAAGACGAAAACGAGGTCTGGAATCCCAGATTAACAAGTACATGGCAACACTGAAGAGATACAATTCACAAATGATGACAATGGGAAAGTAGAAGTTTTAGCAGAATATTTCCAAACTGTGTATACAATAGAACCGGATGGTGAAGCTCCATCAATCCCTAGTAGGAATTACCAGAATCAAATAGCCTCTGTATGCATTACACCTGATATTGTAAACAATAAACTGTCAAAAATTAAAACCTCTAAATCTCCAGGACCTGACAAAATCCACCCCAGATTATTAAATGAGTTACGTAATGTTCTTAGTAACCCATTATCCACTCTCTTTAATACATCATTAGATTTAGGCAAAATACCAGAAAATTGGGCTAATGCTAATATGTCTGCTATCTTAAAAAATGTTGACAAATGAAAGCCTGATAATTACCGCCCTATCTCACTTCAGTGGTGTGCAAAGTAATGGAATCAGTTGTTAAAGACTCAATTATGAAACACCTAACCAACAACTGTATGCCGTCAGATAACCAATTTGGCTTTATAAGTGGCCAGTCTACTGTGCTTTAGCTATTGACAGTACTACAAAAATGGTTGGGGGCATTGGATAATGGAGGGATAGTCGATATCATCTACTTTGACTTTATGAAAGCATTTGATAAAGTCCCCCACAAACGTCTACTTAAAAAACTAACCGCATATTGCATTGTTGGAAAACTATTAAGGTGGATCCAATCATCTAATCGGGAGGAAGCAACGGGTCATCATTAATGGAACATACTCCAAATTACCAAATGTGTCCAGCGGCATAGCGCAAGGCTCAGTCCTTGGCCTACTGTTCTTTACATTGTATATAAATGATTTGCCTGATGCAATTAAGTGAGAGTCAGAAATATTCTTACTTGCTGATGATACAAAACTATTCAAATCAATTCTTAAACAACCAGATTGTGATACGCTGCAGCAAGATATAGACTCTATGTGCCTTTGGACAGAATTTCACTCCTAAAACTCCATCCAGACAAATGTAAACGTATGTGAATCTCTTCAAGAAGCACAGTTCCCCCATGTCTACACAATGGACTCTAGCCACCATATGCTAGAGTAGTCCCCCACCGAAAAAGACAATAAGGTGGTAATTGATGAAAATTAAGTTTCAACCAACACATAAAGGAAAAAATAAACAGAACCAATCAAATAATGGGACTAATTAGACGCACGGTTAACTACATAGATAAAGACAACTTTAAGCACTAGATTATACTGAGGCCCAGGTTATCAGATGCCAATTAGCAGTCAAAGATTACAGCTCACATAGCTGACACCTCCTTTCTCACTATCAGCTTCCGTCAACGTTTCGACTACTGAAAAGTCAACAATCCAAGTACTCCTGGAAAGTTTTACTAAAACAGAAGATGAACGATTATTAGACAGACCCCTTGGTAACTGAAGCTAGTTCTAAAATAACATTATCATTCATCAACCTGAAAGCCTGCACTATTGACAGATGCCATCCTGTTTGGGAATTGGAGATATAGATACCTTAACGGTCCTTAAAGCAACAGTGAAAGTTAAGCTACTTACACAGCAGTATAACCTGTTTGGTGGATCTACCCATAACCGCTCCCTGAGTACCAACCACCCCCTGTGCAAATGTGTAGTGGAAACAGTTGCTCAATTCATCTTGGCCTGCCCAAGCCTCGAGGAGGTTCGCAATGCTTATCTCAGTAGAATAGATAATATACTCCAAATAGCTGGCACACCACGGTTGAGACAGTTGACAGAAGATGATGTGATTAAACTAATCCTGGATACAACCCACTTCGTTGAGAAAAACAATCCGCTCAGAATCCTTCTTGATGAAGTAGCAATCAACTCGTTCTTCAAGCTACACCCCGCTCGTGCATCAAAACTCAGAGGACCATCACAGTATACCTGATTATGACTGAAAAGGCATGCTACAAGATTGATATAATGATTACATGACCAACATATAGTTTACGTCAGTCCAATCTCGGCCGATGGTTCGTCTAGAAGTAGAGAGGCGGTATCTACAGGACAAGCAACAAGTAACAAGTAGCACCTCTTTAATAACTTGTCAGGCCTCATATCGAATATGCAAATGTAGTCTGGGTGCCTTTCCTAAAATAGAATTAAATGCGATTGAAAAAAGGCGTGCCACAAAACTTATCCCAGGTATGCGTAACCGATCTCAGTCCATAATGACCGCGAGCTAAAATGACCGCGGTAGGGACGAAAATGGCCGCTATAGTATTCCTATGGTATTCCTAATAAGCCTAACAATAACTACTATCCGCTACGAATATTCTATATGCGTATATAAGTTACAATATATATTATATATATTATATGTTTCCTACTACGAGTTCCTATCTAATTTAACTTATATAAAATTTTGTGTGGTTTTTTTTAGGTACCGTCGCGTAAACTGTGCCTAAAGGAGCGAACGAAAATTCCGGAAGTAGCAATTTAAAAAGTGAACACTGTACGTCGGCTAGATAATGCTAGAGTGCTCAAAGATATTTAGAAGAGGTTTAGTGCTACAAAAAGCAGTAATAAACGGAGATTCTATGACCGCCTTACATCTAAAACAAAAATAAAATAGTATAAAAATCTTGTCCCGGGCGCGGTCATTTTAGCTGGCGGTCATTTTCGTCATACACCGTTTCTACCATACAACAAAAGACTAAAAGAACTCAACTTACCAACTCTCACATTCAGAAGACTGTGAGGTGATATGATTGAGATATATAAAATACTTCACAACAAATATGATCAACCTCAATTAAACCTTATCAACCTATGTGACAATAACAGTATTACAAGAGGCAATAGCCTAAAAATTCTGAAAATCTGAGCTAGGCTAAATATCAGAAAGATTTCATATCCGTTGCGCTGCACAGACCAATGGAACAAACTACATGAACACATTATCAATGAACAATTTATTACCCCTTAAACAAGATATGGAGTAAACACCCACTGCTATTCAACTTTGAATCTGATCCAATCTTTCATCCCACTTTCTTTAACGTATTACTAACAAATCATGAATATGATGACAGCCTACAACTGAATTAGCCATCAAGTATATGCATCCCAGAACTGACGTCAGAAGCGATTTGATGCCTTCTGTCGGAAGAGGATTCATGTGGGTTCATGTTAGAAAAATCGACTATATGGAACATTACATAGTTCGTCATCTGTGCCTTTAAATTAATGACGTACCCATGAAACATTACATGGAGGGTTCCTCAAATATTGAACTTATCCACATATGAGGGGGATACGGGAATCCTAAATCGAGAAACTTGACTCTTGTTCGAGAGACGGGGTCTTCAAAGGAACAATCAGAAGAAAAAATGTAAATAATTTAATTCTGAAGATTTTGTAGAATATAATAAATAAAGCAGACGGGACGACAAGTTTAATGCTATTCATACAAGTTTACGTTGTCAAAATTGCGTAATTATTCTAAAAATACATTTTAACAATGTTACAGCTAACTGATCTTACCAGTTTTCGTAAACTTCATCAAGTTGCAGTTTGTCATACATGTTTTGGCCTCTATTTAGTATTTGGACTAAGATAAGATTGATTTGCAGAACGCAGGCTAAAAAGCCTCTATGTTCCGTTTTGTGTTAGGCTGCTATAGAGTTAGGCTGCTTTGATAGTTAAATCTTATTTCTTGGTTTGCCCAGTATGTGTCTAATCTGTTCTTGAAGACGTTTACATTTTCCGATGTTACAATGTGATCAGATACTGTAGTGAATTCCAGGCATCGATTATTCTATTGCCTGGTAAAGTTATGTTTTCTGAAATCATGTGAAAAGCGATGTTTCTTTAATTTATATGTGTGTCCTCTTGCTATTGAATTGTTTAATGTGAAAAGATGTTTTGTTAGATGTGTGTCGTAATAACCGTGTATGATTTTATATAATTCAATCATATCTCCCCGGTGTTGTCTATATTTTAGAGTTGGGGTTTCTCAGTCCCTTCAATGACGGAATCTGTCTGGTTGCCCTCCTTTGAACATTTTCGATAGTATTGATATCTTTTTCTTTGTATGGGCTTTTTGTACAGCAAGGTGAAATTGTCATTATTTTCAGGGTTCGTACGCATGTATGGAAGTCTGGAAAAAGTGTGGAAAATTAGGAAAGCCTTTTCCAGGGCTGGAAAAAGTATGGAAATTCCAATTATGGGCCAACTGGTATGGAAAATTAAAATATCGGCAATCCTAATTTTCCCGACCTCAATCTTTTTGTTTACGAACGAAATCTCGCGTTTCCGCCAATCTTGCCAGAATCTAATTCGATTGGGTCCTGGTCTCGTCTTGCAATAGAAAACCGCCTATTACTGGGAACATCTTGTGGTTGTTGAGCAATACGGGTTCTGAACATGTTCAATTACAACGCAATAATGTTGAGTGAATCAGCAGTCGTCTGTCAAATAGTACAGCATGTTAGAAGCCGAAACAATGAAATAATTTGTGAGATTGCCAATTTTTGTGATATGTACAGTAAAGATGGGAAAGTGCAAATATGCTAGTGTTTGGGAAACTAATGATAAATATAAGGATTGGATTTTACCGGACAACACATCAAACTCACGTGCCAAATGTAATGTTTGTAATAAGCCACATGCCAGGGAAAAAACATGAGACACTGACAGAAGTTCGTCTAAAGCCAGCCCCGAAAGTTACGGATTTCTTTGGTTCAAGGTAAGAATATTTTACATTTTCACATTGATAGTACCAGAATCATTTAGAAGCATAGAAATTTTATACCACCCAATGTTTGATGATCCCAACTTTGTGTTGGCTCGTCATCGAGTGAAAATAATGAATTCCTGTTGCTATGGCGATCATTTAGAAGCATGGCAATTTTATATTGCCCAATGTTAGATGATCCCAACTTTGCGCTGAGTCACGGTAAAATATTATTGACTGTCCGACAGCTCTTTCGTATCGCGAGGCCTCTTATGTTGCCGCATTATCAAGTGAAAATAATGAGGATTCCTCCTGTTGCTATGGCGATCTGATCGGCTATGGTAAATTTAAATTAAATTAGTGTATGTGTATATGTGCATGGTTTAGCTTGTTATCTATAGGTGGGAGTGGTGGGGCGGGAGTGGTGGGGCAGGGGTGGCCCTCAACAAATAAATGAGGGTGTCTCAAGCTCAACTTTGTATGATAGCTGGTGAATATTTTGAAAATAATTTGACTGGAAACTATTGCTGCAACAGTTTCCAGTCAAATTATTTTCAAAATATTCAACAAAAGATGTGCTGCTGTAATGAAATTCATATCTGGTTTGCATCCTGAAAAACATGGAGCCACTCCTGGACAATATACGGTTCCCAGAGCCACTCATAGACAATATGCTGTTCCCTATCTAGATTTTGGTGCTATATATACCCCCAAAAAGGCCCTTTATAATGAGAAATCCTGTGTATGTGTGACACACAGTGTGTGTTTGCGTATATGTTGATATTTCTGGCTATATTAGATTAAGATAACTCCTATGATCTTTTAATAGTGTGTTTTGATAGGATAGCTGTTGAATATTTTGAAAATAATTTGACTGGAAACTATTGCTGAGCAGCAACAGTTTCCAGTCAAATTATTTTCAAAATATTCAAGAAAAAACGTGCTGCTGTAATGAAATTCATGTCTGTGTGTGCGCGCTGTGCTTTGACATTCTTGTGACAATTATTTATATATGCAGTTTGTTATTGTCCTCGGGTCTTCTGCTACTGCGGTTGCTTCAGTTCCACAGGCAAAAGTGTGCACGCTGTGTTTTGATATTCTTGTTTTATAAAGTTTAATAAAGTTTATATATGATAATATGATGAACTTAGTAACTGTGTTTGTTTTTTGTCTGATTGAAAGTCCCAAAATGTGGTCTGGAAAATTTGAAATTGAGTCTGGAAAAAGTCTGGAAAAGGCATGGAATTTAATTCTGCTGAAGGTGTATGAGCCCTGTATAGTGGTGGGCTTTAGAACTCCTGGGTAGAATTTTGATTGGTCAATTTTTGGGATGAAAATCTTAGTTTTGTAAAAAAAAAACTTGCCAGAAATTGTCAAAAAGCATCTCCTCCTTAGCTTCTTGATTGATTTTAACTTTTATGCACACCCCCGTTTCAGTTGGATATAGTAATCGCTTTGTCCGTGTATGCATCATCTGTCCGTTTTTTTTGTCTGAACTGTATTTTCAGTAGCCAAATTTAGTATATGAATGCATTATACTCTAATGCTGTCCTATGTCAAAAGTAGGTCACCATGACCTACCTTTCATGGTTCAGTAAGCATCATAAAAAATTGTATTCGTCTGTCCATGATTTTTTTGGTCGTACTATATTTAGTATGCATAGGGATGCATCATAGCCTAAAGGCATGAAAGGTGTGTAACGCATCAAAAGTGTGACCTACTTTTTATAGTTCACTGAACATCATAGGTTACTATGGTCTGGGCTATAGTTTCAAGTTTCTTTTATACAGTTACAACCAAACTTGGTTTATGGATGCATTGTAGGCTAAGTTTCTGTAGCATATGAAAAGTAGGTCACCCTGACCTACTTTTCATAGTTTACTGCACATCATATAAAATTGTGTTTGTCTGTCCCAAATTTTTTGTGCGAACTATATTCTGAAAATTTTTTCACAAATACATGTGTTCAACTATGGCTATATGGATGTGTATCTTAGGCTAAAGGTTAGTTGTATATCGGAAGTAGGTCACTGACTTATCTTTTATGGTTCACTGAGCATCATAGAAAATTGTTGTCCGTTTTATAACTTCAAGTAGTTTTGGTTTACACTAATCAAATGTGTTGTATGTATGCATTGTAGGCTAGGGATTTTTTACGATGTGATTTTGAAAAAATCGAAATATCGCGAAAATTTTAATGTCATGCCATATTCTGCCTATTTGTCATGTATTTGTAGCATATCCTTCTATTACCGCAAGCTGTTCAATTTATTTCTAAACCAACATCTTTGCGCAAGGGGTAGGCTTATATTAGGAATAGGTCAAGAAAAAGTTGAAGTTCATTCTTTAAAATTGTTTTAAAAGATGGACTAATAATACGAAAATTGAACGCAATTTACCGGTACAATTTCTTGCCGCAGTACTGTATACCTCAAAACTATGACCGCCTGAGTGAAATTATTACCTGGGATTGTATAAATATTATATATTTCTTAATAAGAATGGTTTATAAAATCTGAATTAATCCTAAATTTGACAATAAAGGGCGTCACGAAAATATATAAATCACGTGATATTGCTTGCTCTCCTGTTTTTGGAGGCGAGAGGTGGTGCGTTCACAAATGTGATAGCTAAGTGAGACGGTATATACGCTTTAGCCAGCAAGGTGAACTATCCGATGTGTTTCTGAAGACTAACTATTATTCGTAAAATATATAAATCACATGATTTTGTTCGCTCTCTTGCTTTTGGAGGCATCACAAATGTGATAGCTAAATGAGAGAGTATACACGCCTTAGCCTGCAAGGGGAACTATCCGAGATGTTTCTGAAGGCTAACTATTATTAGTAAACGAGTACTCGGTAAATGCGGATCAGATCTAAACACTAGATATCTATGGATCTAATATCACGTGATTTGTAAATTTTCACGAAGAAATGTCAGATTTTTAGATTAATTTTGATCTAATAAACGATGGTTATAACAGAGTACGCAATAGTTGGGTTGTCCAATGTAATAATTTCACTCTCGCAATGATGGACAAGGTATACATTAAGCCACGGTGTAAGGCGTCAAAGATTTACACCGGGAAATTTCCTATTTTCGTGTTATTAACGATCGTTCTTTAAGCATCTTGGCGACTGCATTTAATGTTTTTGTTGAAATTTACCAATTAGAAGTCATATTCGGTTAAAACTAATATGAACTCTCATAGGGAAGCCGACATGTCTACATAAGCCACACCGTGCAGTCCAACTCAACCCAAGACCAATTCGGCCATGAATTCATGCCATAAAATAAGCTATACGATATATCGAAATATTGCTATTTTCTCACCGCGATATATCACGATACCTCCTAGGACAATATCGTGCAAGCCTATTGTAGGCTAACGATCCATCATGTATCAAAGGTAGGTCATACTAAAGGTAGGTCAGTATGACCTACGTCAGTATGACCTACCTTTCGCCATTCACTAATCATCATAGAAAATCCCTGTCCTTGCTTTAGTTTTAAGAGTTTTTTAACCAATCTTGGTGTATGGATGCATGTTACTTGTAGTACTATCAAATTAGGCCTACATGTACTTCATGGTTCACCAAACTTATTTGCATGTTTTCAGCCAAAGGCAAGGTTCAGTGGAAGGCGGGGTATCCTTCGTGATGCACGGATACTACATGGACCACAGTTGCATTTTTTATTCCATGCAAATTGTTGACTTGTTTTGCTACTTTATCAGCATCACTAAAACTCTTAGTTTACAATTACCACAAGAACTTTGTCATAAAGGAGCTTAATTATGTTTCAGTAAAATTCACGGTCAACTCAGAATTGTATGTTTTTGACCAATCAAATTATCGGAAATATCTAATACATCATTTCAACTGATTCGTTCTTGGCGAACTGTTCCATCTACATTGAATGTTAGACAGCAAGTTTTAATTTGCCTATCATTTTAAAGTGAGTTCTCATTGGCTAAACTGTGCAACTATTAATTTGCCCAAATAATTTTTCTATGAAACCGCATAAGTATACAAGATTGAGCTACATATTAATGGTAATATTCCGACGAAATGTCTTAAACCTTTAACCCTCAACTTTGTTTAATAAAATTTCAATTTTCTCATAAAAAATGTCCATTTGCAAACCTACAGAAGACTGTTTTTGAAAATTTATCACAGAAATGACTGGCTTGATTATCGAGTCAGTCATTCTTGTATTGCGTTTTCAAAAATAGTCTTCTTGGTCTGCAAATGGACATTTTCCAAGACCCCTGCAGTAGCCGTTTTTGACGTCTCGAGTCTTAAAGGGTTAATGAAAGAACTTTTAAACCCAAAAGGCAGATGCTCTTTCTTGACAGGTTGAAGTGGTTTTTTTTTGTAATTCATGGACTATGTAGTCTAGTGCAGTCCTGTGATGCCTATCGCTACTGACGCTGTTTTAGACGTGATGTTCTAGGTTTTAAAAATAGTTTCTGTAAGATTCATAAATTTTTATATGATGCTAATAATTCTTAGTTACATAAAGTTCTACAATTACACATACATGTACAGTACCATATATACAGTATTGTTGTTCATGTTTGTTAACCCGTTGCTTACCACATGCAGTAGGTAATGAAGATAGTGTCTCTTAAATAGCTAATTGTAGACATGAAAAAATTGCATTTTTAATAACGTTGAATTGGTACTAATATGAGTCCAAATTATGTTCCTTAGTAATCTTCAAACCAGCTGTCTTAATGAAGCACCTTATTTTAAATCCAAAAAGCATGTGACAAGTTGAACTCTCCTGTCTTTACTCATTGACTAAGTTGATCTAGTGACCACGTTTGAGAAGTGCTTTTCAAGATTTCCATACATTTATTTCTGTCACTAATGTCATTGTAATTTTGTGTTGCATAAAATGCTACTATTACATAACATTACCTGTTATACAATATTCTTGTTCACGTTTGTTAACCCTTTACTCACAGCATGCACATAGTGAGAGGTAGTAGAGATGGAATGACAAGATTTTACAATGACATGCATCATGATATCAGTTAGAATTTGTAATCCATGGTCAGTAATTACTTAAAAGTACAGTAAATGATGTCTGTAACTTAGCAATGTCATCTGTTGTTGTATAGTAAGTACGACTTCGCATAGTGCCACCTCTATGTCACATTTCATATACTTCATCTGAACCATCATTCCAGAATATTTCTTATTCAACTGTACTTCATGTGTCCATCATCTCTTACCAACATAAAATTGCCCATGGGTGAGCATGAAATTCAGTTGACCCTAACACCATGTCATTGTTATTAACGTCCAAACATGCCAAAGAACATGACTGTCATATGAGTCGACACAGACATTTATCTAAGAATGTTAATCTTGTTATTCCATTAACATTTTTTGCCAAACCAGATAAAACAATTGGCACCTATCAAAGTTATAAATTCAGTTTATTATCAAATTTATACACCTAGTGAACACTATAATTGGAATTATCAAGTCATGAGATTTTACTCTAAATCGTTATCGGCAGGGATTATAGAAATCGTTTTCATAGGTGTACATGTAATTCTGTTTCCACTTGAAAACTTGACGATTCACTTCATATTTTGAACATGAGAGATGAGACCTTGATTGGCATTCAGTTTGGCTAAAATACAGCTGCAGTTTTGCGCTTGAATTCTTGAAAAAAATTGTCAGATTTATTCACTGGAGTTCTTGAAAAATTGTAAGATATTTGGATTCAAAATTGGAGTACAAACATGATTCTTCGGTCAAATTGTCATGGTAGATTTACTAAGATCTTATTTCGAAGATTATTCTGTATTAAAACATAGAATCTATCTGTCATCCTGTAGAGGTTTCACGAAATATATTTTCATGAGATATGAACTACCCAGTATTTCAAATGCTAATGTTGCAGGTGAGTGACAGGCCGTTAGGCCTCTTGTTTCTTCTTCGATCAATACTCACCATTCTGTTACTTTCTGATACACAGCTGGCCTTGACAGCTGGCTCTAGGACCACAGACTTAGAAAGCTTTACCGACTCCTTGGAACCGGGTACCCGGCTCCCAACCGCCGAGTACCCGTCTACCATAGAGCTCATTCTTGTTTGCATAGCAACAAGAGCTGGCCACGTCTTTTTCTTGCAGGAAAGATTTTAAGTTCTTTTGTGAAGGAAATCTAAGTCTTGTCTGTGATTTGATAGTGTGCGTTCGTAAAAGGATATAACTGGATAAAATGGAGAATACCGCCAATGAAGACCAGGTTGTATAATTCCTTATTATCCATAGTTAAAAGACTTAGGTCTCTAAAATTCGTTGTGTCGCATGTTCCAATTTCTGACCCCATAGAATCTGGGACGTGTGCTAACAATGAGATATGCCGGACGATCGCCTTCTTTAAACCCCAACAGGCGATCGGCAGATGGGCTTGTCCACACTAAAGTGACCAAAAGTGTGACATGAAAGTCAGATTTTAGAAATGGGTATGAATAAAGTTAAACATGTTTTCTGTTAAGGAAAATGACTTTATCTACTGAAAAAAATCAAAAGAAGATAGTAATTTGTGGATTAAGCGTAAAAATCAGCAGAATATCAGATGCTGTCAGAAAGTTACGGTTGTGATTTTGACAATGAAAAATGAGAGACTATCTTTTGAAAAGCGACCAAAGTAACCCTTTATGCTACAAAACAAAAGTTGCATACCATGGAATAAGATTAAGGCATTAAATTTAACTTTTGAGTAATTTTGCAAAGCTTTGCAGGACAAATTGAGGGGGGTTACGGTTGTGATGTTCATATTTTTGACAAACTTCTATTCTTTTATTCAATTATCAATCTTGCACACAAGAAAAGTCTCTTCGAGAAAACTGAATAGCTTCTTATTATGCAGGGAATCGATTGCAAACACAACAAGAAGGAATTAATACAGGAATTGATAATTTTTGTTGCGTTGCGATGTTGACATTTGACGAAAGAAGGTCGTTACGGTTGCGATGTTTGACAATGACAGAACGATTTCGTTAACAGGATAAGAATACAGAGTAAAGTTGGCGCATCTATCAATCAGTAAATCATTCTTTTGAAAGAACTAACAACAGAAGCCATGCTAATATAAATAAATGGCAAGCAACATGATCAAAATTATAGAAAACAGTATGGAAGAATGTTCCCGTTGCGACTTCAGTATGTTATCAGCTTGCTTTGCTTGAATTTTAATACTGTTCTTTACTGCCTTTTGTTCAAATTTGCAATTGTTTTTAACATTGCTGTTTTGTACTAACATATTATACGTGATTATGTGGTTTGGAATTCATACAAAGAGTAATTTATTCTACAAGCTGAAACAATTGGCAGAATGGTTTTCCAAGGAAGCATCCCTTCCACTAGGGTTGCACAATATCGCCATTGACTGTCACAATATATCATGCATGAAGTTGTACATGTACAGCAATGGCTTCCAGTCAAATTATATTCCTAACAGCACCTTTCATGTAAAGATGATGGTAAAGGAAATTCATCACTGAAGGGGTTAAGCTGAATGAAGCAACACATTTTGTTTGTCATTCTAAATACAGCTCTTTGATTTTAGAAATAGCTTGCTGCCTAAGTTTTTTACGATATAAAGAAGAGGACATTTTCTATTTTTTTTAAACCGATTAGATGTACAATGAACTTTCAAACCATATCTTGAACTGTTAAAAACCGTTCCTGTTGGTCCAAGTTCAGGTGGTCTGTTAACGTGCTGATGAGTCCAAAACAGACTGCATGGGCCCAATAACATTATGGATGAAACTATAACAACCTTATAAAACCTGTGCAGATTTGAATAATGCAAACTTTAACTAGTATCCTCGTTTCATATAGCTTTGAGGGCGATAAACACAATAAATTCTGAGAAATAAAGAAATATATCGTCCGACGGTATGGCCGTTATTCATGACACAATTCTGAGTTGTGGTCATGATTTTTGATTGAGAAAACTGTGCGTCAAGCGTCACGACCACCAAGGTCAAGGTTACATTTGCGACGGTAGTTGATGTCTCGAACTCGGTGACCTATGCTCAAGAGTTAAATATGGACATAAAATCGTGAGGTTATCGATTTCTACTGTGGATTTAAAAAATATATAGGAACTATTCATTAAAGGAAGCATAGTTTGCGTGGTCGTGACGATTGTTTTGGTCGTCACATGGAGTAAAAAATGTTGACAGAACATTTCATACCTTAGCTTTGGCGCCATTGTTTTCTCATCACCGTAAAAACAAAAGGCTCGGCGTGTCACATGACCGGTTTTACACCATCACGTGATGCTTGCTTCTTATTTCCTGGAGCCGTGCTATAAATTTATGGATTTCTTGTCCGCTATTACGGTTGTGATTTATTGACAGAAAGTTGACAGAACATTTACCTTAGCTTTGGCGCCATTGTTTTCTCATCACCGTAAAAACAAAAGGCTCGGCGTGTCACATGACCGGTTTTACACCATCACGTGATGCTTGCTTCTTATTTCCTGGAGCCGTGCTATAAATTTGTGGATTTCTTGTCCGCTGTTACGGTTGTGATTTATTGACAGAAAGTTGACCACTTAATTTTTTATCATAATTTAAACATAATCTAGCAATAATCAAATCTATCCAAGTGGCAGTGAATGAACAAAAGATATAAGAGATAGTATTTGGATAGAAAAGTACAGCCATACAGGTAAGGAATAGCAACTAAGCTAAAGTGAGATTTATACTAATTTTTGACGGAATGCATCACGACCATAACACACAACTTTGAAGTGAAATAAAAAGTTTTTCTCCTGTAAATCATGACAAAAATGAGCATATTCATAGAAAGCAATGTCTTTTTCTTTAAAATGTTTAGGCTGAAATCCAAAATAACTCATTTAAAATGCTTCTTTAGCACTCTGAAAATTGGCTCATTCTCATGTCACACTTACCCGCTCTAATTTCACTCATATTTGTGGCTGTTAGTTGAATGAAAATAATTTTATTCTGCACTCATTTAACTTTTTTTATCTGTAATTATCTCTCTGAGATACCTTCAACTTGGAAATGATAAGAACAGGAAAATTAATTGGGTCTTTATCATCGAAATTAACAATTCAAATGTAGACCCGAAATCGTTCATCAAATACAGTTTAGTGTGGACAAGCCCAGATATGAAAATAGGTGTTTGCTTACGGTATTTCTAACACGAATATCGGCTGACGTCGTTTTCCGTATGGTCCGAGCGGGTGACGTCACACCTGTGAGGCTCAGATGTTTATGTGAAGAAAATGTTTTCATTAATTCGCGCATCTGTTCTGGGTGCTGCATACTAAAAACGGTACCAGGAAACTTTGGAATGGTCAAGTTTACGTGTGATCACGATCGGTTTGCAATGATCGGTGGTTTCAAAATTCTTGTGAGATGTGTGGTCTGCGGTTTTACCGTGTGCTACAGCAGTTTGTTTACATTTTGTTGTTTCTTCACATATCGTGTCGGCTTTCGTTAGGAGTATAATTTATATTGATTGGTAAATATACCCCGAATGCTATGCGATATGATTCCTGGAGCCATGATACATCTTGGAGGATCAATTATGGGTGTATTATGCCCGCTTCGTTCTTGTCGTCATAATCAATGCGATCTTTGCTGTAACGTTGCGGGGTGGGGTGCGGGAGGGATGCATTTAATTTATGGTCAAATTATTTGAAAATTAATTGTCTGCCTTCCATCTGTGTCTCGTTCCGCTTGGTTATTGTAGGTTTGTGCTTATTTTATAGGCGAAGCCAGCCCCACCATCATGTGACGAGTGCCATAAGTTTGTACGCGTCGTGTTTAAGGACCATGTCTGTTTTATGTGTACGCCCTGTAACCTTGATAATCGTTGTAATGTGTGCGCAGTGTGGTCCGTCGATATGATGGTAAAGTTCCTTGCCCAGAAGGATGTGGCTGGGTCTGACGCGGGGTCAGGCGGTCCGAGGGTAAATCGTGGAGCGGCCGGTGGGGGCGCTCCACGTCCCCAGCTGGAGGTGGCGGAGATGGCACCGCCGGCGTGGTTCGGTCCGGCTATGCAGGGTTTTCTGCATAGCGTTCTGCCCACGCTGGTGTCGTCACTGCTTCCGAAGGTTGGGGGGCAGTTTCTCTCCATGCCTGGTACGGACCCTGTCCTTGGACAGGGTTCTGGACTGGCTACCGAGGGGGCCGTCTCGTACGGCCCCCTGGCAGTCCCGTCTGGCTCCGGCCTGGCGGGTTCTGTCTCTCTGCGGCCACCTCTGGGTGGTCCAGTGGCGGTGGCCGGTCCGTCAGGTGTGGGAGCTGTCCGCCATGTTTCCTCGTCTGGTGACGACTCTTCGGAGTCTGAAGACGAGGAGGCCGAAGAGGAGTTATTGCTGCAGCCTGTGATGCCACAGGTGGAGCATATGGAGGTCGATTCCATCCTGGACGGAACCGCCCTCCATCTGTCTGGCTTAGCGCAAGCCAGGGCAGCGGCTCCGCCTGTGACTGAGGCCAATCTGGTACCGGGCACCGGTTCCATGTCGGTTGGTTTGGCACCAGCTGGCACGGTGACCGGTGTGCAGGGCCGGGCGTGGTACTCGCCTATCTCGCCCGGTCCGGCGGTCGGACATGGGGTGCCGTTGGCGCCCGTGTTTGGCCACGGTTCCGGGCACCGTACGGTTTTCCGTGCAGACCTATCTCATGGACTGGTATGGGTCATGGGGTGGCGGCGGAACCGGGTGGTACCTGAGTGCCTGGTGTGTCAGCCGCGGCTCCTTGCCGGGAGGCCGTGGCTGGCAGACCCGTGAGCGCGTCAACTGGTGACGTGTTTGCGGGTGTTTCCTCCTCGGAAGTAGACTGGTCCGAAGCTCTGGCTTGGCTAGCCAGGGTGGACCCGTCTGGTTTCGGCCACGGCCGAGGAGGATGCGCCCCGTCCGTCGGTTGCATCGATTCGGACGGGGATCTTGCCCGCGGCCCGGATCCAGTTGGTGGGACTGGATCCACGGTTCATAGAGTTGTTGGATGCTATTTATAGCAAGCAACTTGCGACCAAGGGCCAGCTCCCTGCGGCCTCCAGGGAGGTGCGGGCAAGGTGTTGTATTCCGCGGGGGGAATACGACAGATATGGTGTAGTGCCGTCGGTCACGGAGGATGACCGATGGGTCCTGGGGGTTCAGAGTGCTGGAGCGGGTGGCCCCGGTCCGGCACTTGTGGACAGGTCCCAGCTACACCAAGAGGAAGTCCTGTCCTTATGCGACGAGGGTGTGAGGGCAGCTATGAGTGCTGTCAACCACTCTTATCGTCTCCTTCAGTCGGTGTGGGCTGAAGCGGGGGCAGGCCACCCTGTGCCACCTGTGGCGCTTTCGTGCGTGAATGACGGCTTGGTGCTGTCTATGGACGCATTGGCAAGGGTGCAGGCGCGTGTGACCAAATCCAGGAGGCAAATGGTTATTGACCATATGCGTCCGGCTACGGCAGTCAGGGAGCATCTTCTTGGGACGCCCCTGACAGGGCCTAGCATCTTCGGTGGCCAAGCGCGGGCCATCCTAGAGGATATGGCCAGTATCGCGCATAATCGGTTGGCGGTCATCCTACAGCTAGAGCTAGTGCGGCAAGCGCACGCACTAGGGGCTGTAGGATGACCGCCAACCGATTCTGCGCGATACTGGCCATATCAGGCCAGTATCGCGCAGAATCGGTTGGCGGTCATCCTACAGCTAGAGCTAGTGCGGCAAGCGCACGCACTAGGGGCTGTAGGGAAACCGCTAGCTGGACAACCTCCAAAGAAGCAGAAGAAGCATAAGGGCAAGGCGAAAGCTAAGCCTGCTGCGACTTCTGCTTCAGCTGGTTTTTCTCAGCCGCCGGCGGCTAAGAAAGCCAGGAAGGTTGTTGAGGCTCCTACCCTCCCCAAGGTTGCTCCTGACCGCCCTAGAGGCGGGAAGGCAAGGGGAAGGGTAAGTGTAAGTCCTCCAAGGGCGGACAGAAGGGGGCGGATCATACCTGAGGGTACGAGAGCTCCCTTCATATCCACCTGGACCGCACCTGTGCGACAGGAACAGCGGTGCCAGTTATACCCGCCGTGGCAAGACTCTCGTTAAGGGAGGGGGGGGGGGGGAGCGGACCGTGAGCCGGACAACCCCGTTAGACGTCGAGGCGTCTATGGTGGGTGGAAGGCTCATGCGTTTCGTCGAGGCCTGGCGAGGTGTGACGTCAGACAGTCTGGTCCTGGGATGGTTATCCCAGGGGTACATGCCGGATTGGTGGGACTTTCCGCCACAAAATCTGTCTTTGGCACCTGTCTGGACACCCCGTACCAAGGGAGCCAGACAAGTTAGAAGCCGTGCAAAAGGAAGTGTCGGGTTTGCTTCTGAAGGGAGCAATAAAACCAGCGAACCAGAACACTCCAGGCTTCTATTCAAACATGTTCCTTGTCCCCAAGAGCACGGGGGGATGGAGACCCATACTCAATCTCAGGCCATTAAATTGGTTTATCCATACGCCTCGGTTCCAGATGGAAACGTCGAGATCGGTAATGGCAGGATTGAGGAAGGGAATGTGGTGTGTGTCGATCGATCTGAAAGATGCATATATCCACATTCCCATGAACCGGAGTTGGCACAGGTTTCTGAGATTTGTGTTTCAGAATCAAGTATGGGAGTTTACTGTTCTCCCGTTTGGCCTGTCGACAGCTCCGAGGGTTTTCACCAGGGTGGTCCTAGCGGTGACAGCGTTTCTCAGAAGAGAGAATGTGGCGCTTCACACCTACATAGATGATTGGGTTATCAAGGTGGACACGCCAGCCAGGTTAGGAGTGGATACTGCTCTGACTCTGAAATTGCTTTCAGATCTAGGCTGGATAGTCAACAGGGAGAAATCCGAGTTGATGCCCACTCAGCACTTTGTTTATTTGGGGATGGGATTCGATCTCGAGGAAGGCAGGGTTTACCCATCAGAGCCTAGAGTGGTGTCTCTGTTAGCCATCCTCAAGAGTTTTCGATTGGGAAACCACATTCAGGCGAGGAGGTTTCTTCAGATGCTGGGCATGATGGTCTCCATGGAGCAGGTAATCCCGTACGCTGCTCTAATACGAAGACCTATCCAGTTGTACCTGATGTCTCTGTGGAAGCAGAGAACAGAAACCATGTCAAAGCTGGTACCAGTTTTGGAGTCATCTTGTATGGTGGAAGGAGTGTCAGAATCTCCTAGTAAGAGTTTTCCTTCACCTGCCCCACCCCTAGCTGTCTGTGTACACTGATGCATCACTGGAGGGGTGGGGGGGGCCTGCATGGGAGTACACCAGGTTTCAGGCACATGGACTCCCCAAGAGAATCAGTTTCATATCAATCTGTTGGAAATGATGGCAGTGGAACTGGCATTGGAAATGGAAAAGTTTCTTCCAGAAGTCAGGGGCAAGGTGATATTGATACGGTCTGACAATTTGACAGTAGTATCATACATAAATCGCCAAGGCGGGACCAGGTCACTCACACTGTGTATAAAGGTGTGGCACTTGATTCAATGGTGCAGGAATTACTCAGTTGTTTTGAAAGCAGCTCACATTCCTGGGCTGTTGAACATTCTGGCGGATGCTTTGTCTCGCAGACAGGATTCTGCCAACAGAATGGTCTCTCAACCCTCCAGTTCTACAAAGGATCTTCGAGCATTGGGGCAAACCAAATGTGGATTTGTTCGACACAAAGGAAAATGCTCAAATCATGACTTATGTCTCGCCGATTCCAGATCCAAATGCCGTCAATACAAACGCTCGGGCAATAAGCTGGAGAGGGATGCACGCTTACGCGTATCCTCCCACCATTCTTCTGCCGAAGATTTTGTTGAAGATCAGGGAGGAGCCGTGCCTGGTCCTGCTAATAGCGCTATTTTGGCCCAGCAGGGCGTGGTTCACAGATCTCTTGGATCTGTTGGTGGACATTCCAGTGCAGCTGCCGGAGATTCCGAAGAT
The DNA here is from genome assembly GCA_034401795.1 of Chaetoderma sp. LZ-2023a. Classification (NCBI taxonomy): domain Eukaryota; kingdom Metazoa; phylum Mollusca; class Caudofoveata; order Chaetodermatida; family Chaetodermatidae; genus Chaetoderma; species Chaetoderma sp. LZ-2023a. The sequence continues at coordinate 46,941,977 of CM067363.1, read as the reverse complement.
AATCTCCCAGGCCAAGGATGAATCGCTTTGACACTTCATAAGGATGACTGGTCTGATGGGGCTGAGGAAGAAATAAATAGTTTCTGATAACTCATTCATTGGTTTGTCATCATGGCGGGTATTATGCGCCGTTTGCGGAGCTCTTGTTTACATTATGTTTATGCATCATGATCATTCATCTTATATATTCATGCTCATTCCCAGGCTTATATGTGTAAAGAGCTGTTAACCCTCTTCGCACATTTGTGTTTTCAGCATCTCGAGATGCATGTTCGTGAGTTCTCTCCATTTTTAGGAGAAAGGGATGGGGGAGTGGTGATGCGAATGTGATTCGGTCCCAAAATTGTCAACCCTTTTAGGTCTCCGTGTGTCAAGTTTAGTTCAAAGTTCTTTCTCCAGGGGCAAAAGAGACTTTGTATGGCTTGCCCCTTCCCACCAGGTTACCGACTAAATCTGGTGTTATCAATGAGTAATGTAATGGTAAGTATTGATCGAAGGAGAATGAAAGAAATTTCCCTTTCTCCGAGATCTAACAATACTTACCATTACATTACGGACCCTGCCTCTCAGCCCCATGTAGGCAAGCCAGGTGTTATTCTCTTGTTTGGTAGCTATGCAAACAATATGAGTGTCTCTGGCAGGCGGGTACCCGGTTCCAGGAGCCGGTAAAGCGTTCTAAATCTAGATTCCTAGAGTACAGCTTCACGGTAGCTGTATTTTCAGTGAGTAATGTAATGGTAAGTATTGTTAGATCTCGGAGAAAGGGAAATTTAAATTTCCTTCAATCTATGGATCTAAAGTACATTCCTAATATCATGGGATTTGTACATTTTCACAAAGACGACGTGAAATGTCAAATGTATTTGCTTAATTTTGCTGTAATAAACGATGATTATAACAGAGTACACAATATTTAGGTTATCCGATGTAATAACTTCACTCCCGCAATGATGGACAGGGTATACATTAAGCCAAGGTGTAAGGAATCAAAAATTTATACCGGGGAAATTCTGTCCTATTTTCATGTTATTAACGATCGTTCTTTAAGCACCTTGGTGACTGGATTTAGTTTTTCTTGAAATTTACCAATTAGAAGTAATATTCGCTTAAAACTGATACGAATACATATAGCGAAGCCGACATGTCTACATAACCCAAACCGTGCAGTCCAACTCAACCCAAGACCAAGTCACCCCGTGAATTCATATACCATAAAATATGTTTTACAATATATCGAAATATCACGATTTTCTCACCACGATATATCGCGATAACTGCTAGGACAATTTCGTGCAAGCTTAGCTCTATGCCTATCTTTTTAAAATTTGTAGATGCCGTGTAAACCTACTGTATCTTTTAAAGGACACATAATTCGTTGACGTCACCTAAGCAATGTGCATGTGAGAATGTCAAAAGTACATACCCTTGAAATCACATGTCCCTCGAAAACACCTTACTAGACGATACTATGTGTACTAAAGTTTGTGAATCTAAACAAACAATGCATTCGTCAAAGAAAACTCTTAAACAAATATGGGTAAGAATTTAATGCAACGTAAAATAACAGTTCAGAATGCAAACTAATTACAAAAATTTGAGTGCAAAATTAAAATTTTTAACAAATTCCAAGCATTTGAACTGACCCACCTCACCGGGTTGTGTTGTAAATAGCGGTAGCGAATTTCGTGAATTGGGAATATGCATCTGCTAGTGTTGTTCCGATTGATTGGTTTGTATTTTCAACCAACAGATCGATCATGATTTCAGAAATCGATTTTGGTTGTTTATAAACTGAGAAAAATATTATCAGCCTGCTATTGATTCATGTCTTCTTCTTCTTCTTCTTTTCGTTCGCTGATCATACCGCCAGTCCTGTAAGTGACTATCGACATGATCATATTGATTCATGTAAAATCTAAGGTTATTGCCTACTAGGCATCTGCCTACAATTGTATATTAGACAAGTGTAGAGTTGCTATCAGAATAAAATTTAACCCTTTAACCTTCGAATTCGGTAATACACCTTTCCCACATTAACGTCATTACGCCGAGATTCCCCTAAATCAACGCTCATGGCAGAACTACTGGCTGGTAATGCAGCTAAAAGGCAGCTGGCCTGCATTGAGTTACTATTGCACTAAAATATACAACAATTTAAACCGTTCCTAATGGTAAACTAAAATCACTATATTACCGTTAAATCTCGACTAAAGGACGCAGTTTTTTTGTCAAATTACATCTTCTAGGACATGTAGGAAGGGGGTGCATCCTATAATCGAGTACATTCTTTGAACACATTTTTTTGTCTAAGGTTTTCTAAAAATCTTTAAAATTATACCACGAACATTGAACTCAATATCGCGGTACACATTCTCGCCGCATTACGACTATGTTTAATGTCTACGATAAAAACATCATTGCGGAAGTGGAATTATTTAATTAGAGCGCCTAAATATTGCATATTCTTTAATAAATATCATTTATTACATCAAAATTAACCCTGAATTTGACATAAAATGGCGTTGAGAAAAGATACTGTTACATATCACGTGATTCGCCTCCAATCGCAAAAGAACTTTATTTACAGCGAGTACTCGGGTATATAAATATTCTGGACTTGGAATTCGGAAATTGCTATATATTATCATTGCACGATAGGAAATGAATATTGTACTTTAAGTCTGATCTGAATAGTAGGTACCTGTTTGGAAACAAACTCCTGTTAGCGTATAAGATCTCGTGAGAACACGGCGCATCCAATCGCAAAAGAGCCAGCGGCTCGCCAACATAAGAAGCGGTTTATCTCATTTTGATTCCCAGACTTTCAAGCAATTTTTGTAGTACATCTTGATTCTGTTTTGGATCATTTGATGTTGGTCGGCATTACAAAATTAATGCGCAATATGAGAGATAACACTGTTCCATTATTAATTTTTTCTGAAGAGAAATAGTATTTCTCTGTTCTGATTTGATAAATTCTCCAGTAAGAAATCTAATAAACACAACTGGTGATCTTACCACATTCCTAATGTCACATGTGTTTATATTTTCGAGCCAACATTTTATATCAAAAGTAGCATTGATTTTGATGTAATAAACAATCTTGAAGATACGCGATATTTAGGCAGTCCCATTAATAATTTCACTTCCACCATGATATTTTGAGGCATAGGTTAAACATAAATAAGAAAATTGTCTTAGCTTTCTAATGATGTATAACTACAATAATATTATGTAATTAGTTCCTCGTTTAAACAGTTTAAAGTGCGTTGTATCTGATTCCAATAGTAAAGTAATGCTGTTTGCTATTGCGGTTACCAGCCAGAAGTGGTATGCTTTTTTCCCCAAAATACGCTAATGTGGGAAAGATCTTTTGAGCCAGTCATTCTAGTGGTAAATTTTCAAAAATAGTCTCTTGGTCTGCAAATGGAGCACAATTCTCCACAAAATCGGGATCAAAATTCTCCACAAAATTGGAAGCAAAATGCAGAGACAATTCAAACTAGTGCAGCGCAGGTAGTGGAAACGCATGATGGTGATAGTGTTGTGATAAATGATCACGCATCTGATGCTAATAAGAACAGTGATTCAGTTTTAATTCAGGAGATGCTGTCATCCATGCAGTCTATGCAGAATACGGTGCTGGGTTTACAGAGGACAGTGAACAATATTATTGAACAAAGGGCTAGTCCTGGTCAAGGAAGTACACTGAGCAGCAACTTCAGGAATACATTCAACACCAGGAATACCCTTGCCACCGCCTATGCAGACCTCGAAGCCAGGCAGTCACCACACCAAGGTTTAGATGGACAGGAAGGCAACATTACCATAGGTGGGTTCAAATTTCCACGTTCTGAATTTGGGGTTCCATCAGAATGTATTAGTCACATTGACATAGTGTCAGACGCTCTTAAAAAACGTATATGTGATGGGAAGGATGTAAATCTTGTGAGCCTTTTAATACCGAAGTATGATGTGGATAGCAGCAAAATGACCGCTGACGGTGCATGTGCGGATGATGTTAGATTAAACAAAACACTCGATTAGTGAGTTCATCACATCATTTGGAAAATTCAAATGAATCATGTGTAGTAGGTTTCCATGTAGGCTAATTGAACTTGAGAGATATGAGGCGTGCATAATCGAGATCCATAATATTTATGGCCAAATATATTATGATTACCACTGTTGATTTTCGGCCGAGGAAGCAGCGGCCCTAGTGCAACTAGGAACTTGCAATCTGCGGTGTCACAATCACATGTAGTCGACAAAGTCATTAAGAGCAAGGTAGACAAAGGTTTTTTGTGCAGTCCACTGGAACATACGCCTTTTAGCGTATATTGCATAAGCCCAATAGGAATTGCAACTGGGAAGTATTCTGGGAAGCAACAGCTTATTGTGGATCTGTCTGCTCCACATGAGAAGCCTTTGGTTGCGGCTCAAGTCCAAAGATTTTTGATACTTTGTCTCAGACTATCTGTTGGATAGCAGAAAATAATTATGGGATCCAGCATATTTTACAGTTGTTAGATGATTTTATCACTTTCGACCACCCCAATAACTGTGGTGAAAGAAATATGGCTTTTCCAAACCTAATATTTTTCCAGGCTGAATATCCCTATGTCTCCTAACAAAACTTGTGGTCCAGTAACGGTCATTGAATATTTAGGGGTGTTGCTGGATTCTTTTCCAGGCTGAATATCCTTATGTCTCCTAACAAAACCTGTGGTCCAGTAATGGTCATTGAATATTTAGGGGTGGTGCTTGATTCTTTTCCATTGGAAGCTAGGCTACCTATGAATAAAGTTGAAAGAATTGTGTCATTCCTTAATGAATTTAAGATGAAACATTCGTGTACTAAAAGAGAACTACTGCAACTTCTTGGCCATTTAAATTTTGCGAGCAGAGTAGTGATAGCATGTGGAAGCTTTGTCTTGCACCTTATAGCACTATCGACCATGGTCAAATCACTCCACTGCCATGTAAAACTTAATAATGAATGTCGCCAAGATATCGAAATGTGCCTCTACTTCATGTCACACTGGAATGGGGTGTCTCTTTTATAATCCACATGTTACATTGGCCGAGGACTTGGAATTATATACCGATGCATCTGGTTCAAGAGGATTTGGTGGGGTTTTTCCAGGGTCAGTGTTTCTCTGAGGCATGGCCGCCATCATTGGTGAGCGAAATCTCCACAGATGATAAGTTGTCAATAGCGTTTCGTGAACTTTACCCTATCGTTGTAGCGGCTATGCTCTGTGGACATCTATGGAAGCGGCATAGAATTTTGTTTAGATGCGATAATATAGCAACCGTTGCCTTCTTACAAAAGGGTCGATTTAAATCAGCCCACACAATGCCTCTAATGCGGAGGCTTACAATATGCTCTGTCTTGCAAAACTTCACTGTTATATCTAAACATATTGCTGGTTGCAAAAATGTTATAGCTGACTCTTTCTCGGTTGCAGATCACAAGATTCTTCCAGCTCGCTCCTCAGGCCCAGCCGTTGCCGTGCCATTGAAGTACCTCCTCCGGGACAAGTTCTATGGATCGCCTGTGGGGTACTGCCATTGCCCACAAAACCAAGCAATCATATCTAACCGGTTTCAATACATAGATACATTTTCTGTTGTTCTCTGGTGTAATGGCTTTTTTGAATATGAAAACATTGCTCGTAACTGAAGAACTTGTGATACAATTTGCAGCTCATTGTGTGAGCCGGTTGCATGTTGCATATTCTACCATTAAGTTATACATCTGTGCAGTACGTTTCATGTGTTTAGAAAATGAGATACAGTACCCAGCCAACAGTCAGATGCAATGACTACCCATCATTCTTAAGGGAGTTAAGCGTAGTCAGACTAATATATCTAGAGCCCGATTTCCAGTCACTTTTGACATCTTAAGAAAAGTTTGCTTGTTGCGCCGAAAAGGGGTCTACTATTCTGAGTTGGATTTGTTATTAGAAACTGTTTGTACAGTCGCCTTTTTTGGATTTCTGCAATGTGGCAAATTTACAGTCACTGATGCTTTTGACCCTTCAGTGAATCTTTGTGTGCAAGATATGAATATTTCAATCGAATGTGTACTTTTAACTTTAAAAGTGTCGAAAACTGACCCATTCAGTGAGGGTGTGCCTATTAAACTGCTTAGAACAGATGGTATTATTTGTCCATATGCAATATGTTGCAGATACATGAAAGTGCAGATGCAAGTGAATCCATCTCCTACAGCTCTATCATTTGCTAATAGATCCGGTGATGCTTTATCTCATTCAGAATTTATTGCCAAGTTTAAACATATCCTTGACTGTTTAGGTTTAAATACAGAGTTATATAATGGCCATTCCTTTCGTATTGGTGCTGCTACATCGGCCGCATCAGCCCATATTGAAGACCACCTGATTACAGTTTTAGGTAGATGGTCAAGCAACGCATATTGTAGGTACATTAAGACGTCTGAGCACACCCTTAAGAAGGCTCAAAATTCTATGATTACATCATGAATATACTCAAGTATTGTACCTGTCTACTTACCTGATGGCCAGATTGTTTGGCTTGTAAAAATCTTGCAGATGTAGAAAATCTTCCTTTCAGATATGAGTATACTGTGGTCGAGTAGGGAATCCGGGCCTGGCGTTACCAGAGCTACTACTCAGTGGTAGTTTAAACATGCAAGGGAGGTCAGGTTGCCAATGTGCAGTGGTGGTGGTCACGCTAGGCAGGTTTCTTTGCACATCTCATGGAGCTCGTTTGTGTGGTATCATGCATAAATGCCTTGGTAGTGTGTGGTAGGTTGTATACAGTCAAAGCACAAAGCACCTAATTAAGACCATCTGTATTAAGGGACCACGTAATAAGTGTTCCAATTATAATAGCAATCAAACCTTTCTCAGAAGACCGCCTTTCTATCGAACTCATAATGATGAACACTTGTATTAATACTCCCTAGCAGTGGATAGGAAGGCTCTATTCAAATATATGTCTACCATGGCCGAGTGGGGAAGCCATGCCTCGTGGTACCACAACAACTGCTCATTGCAGGACTAAATAAGCAAACAGCGCGATGGTAGGCAGTGTGCGGTGGTTGTGGTACCACTAGGCGGGTTTCTGTTCGCATCATGGGAATGTACATTTAGGATTTTAGTATGTGTGGGTTTCAGACTGATGCTGCTTGGGTAGACAGCTGTACAACATGTATGTCATTGCAATGCAGCTATTAAGACTACATATGTTAAGAGGACGCTTTCTACGGTTTCAAATACTATAGGCGATCAAACCTTATCAGAAGACCACCTTGCTGTCAAACCCAGTATGTTATCGTTTGTATTAACAATCGCCTAACAGGGGACGAATGCTATTCAGATACATGTCTACCATGGCCGAGTAGGGAATCCGTGCCTGGTGGTACCACAACGACTACTCATTGCTGGAGCAAACAGAGCGAAGGCAGGCATGTGCATTGGTTGTGGTCTCACTAGGCGGGTTTCTGTGCACGTCTCATGGAACTGTACAGTTAGGACGTTATCAAGTATGGCTTATAGGGGTTTCCAAATTGATGCTTTGGTAGGTGGTTGTATGTCATTTACAGGCAATGCAGCTAGTAAGACTACCTACATTAAGAGGACACTTTCTACTGTTTCAAATACTATAGGCAATCAACCTTATCAGAAGACCACTATGCTATCAAAGTCAGTCTGATATCACTTGTATCAACAATCCCCTAACAGTGGACGAAATCTAGTCAGATACATGTCTGCCGTGGCCTGGTGTTGAATCCATGCCTGGTGGTACTACAATGACTGCTCATTGCTGCATTAAACAAGCAAACAGAGAGAAGGCAGGCATGTGCAGTTGTTGTGGTCGCACTAGGCGGGTTTCTGTGCCTGTCTGATGGAGATGTACCTTTAGGATGTTATCATGTACATGTACATATATGTGGTTCGAATTGCATCAAGTATACTGAGCATCTATTTAGACCACCACAAGTAAGGGACCACTTCTATCCTTGCCAAGTAGACGGTACAGTCAAATCTCTGTCGCCGACCACATGTTTTAGTCAGAGGAGGTAGTCAGCCAACCGGATTCAATGACTACTGATGTTAAGAGATCACTTGCTTTAAATCGTACCAGTGTTAGAACTTGAATTCCTTATGCATGTGATCTAGCTGCAGATTTGAATGTATTGACTTTTTGTTAATTTGGGATGTGCATAACATTGTTTTCTTTGTTTTTGATTTTTTGTTTTTTCTTTAATTTTACTCTGATTGATACTTGGTACATGTAGTTTCTTGTACGCATGTAATAGTGTACAATTTTGGAAAACTGTAAATAGCCAATGTTGCAATTGTGAGCATCTCTTGGGGCATATTATGTGCTGAATATGCTTATATCTCATCTACTCGGTGGTGTAGGCTGATAGCGCAGACATGTGATGCTTAGATTAGATAACCTTCGGTATACAAGGGGTGCCATATGGTCGTATTTCTAAATGTTCATCGAGAAGCTAGGATAATACAGTCAGACCTGGTTAGGATCATATTTAGTAGAAAACCTCCGCAAATCAAACTAAAACATACACAAGTCCACACGGATCGCTCACTACATTCCAGTATGCCTTTTCCGACAGTATATATCTAGTTCCTGATTAATGTCCTAGTACAGTATGTAACTTGTTGCTTTGTATAGGATTTTCAATTTATTACATCAGACCGCAGAGGCACTGGACATAACCAAATCCAAGTCTTTGCAAGAGTTATCTCTCATTAATTGATATCTATGATCTGATCAAGCGCATACATTTACCTGTTTCAAATATGATGAGCAAGATTCATTCAACTATGCAAAAGGGAATTTATATCTTTATTTTGGGGCACTCAGCATTTTTTGAACAAAATATCTAAGTTATGGGCAGTATTTAATTCCGAATCTCTGTTATGTGAAGATTCATCTTAAATGACCCCAAAATTCAGCTATTAATCCACAAGGCAGGCTTAGTTTCTAGGTCTAATAGCTCTTTTTATACTGGTGCAGAACCATCTCACTGCACAAATCCATGGCTCCTGGTGGATAAGCTACACTCTGCCGGTTTAATATGTCTAGCGGTTCAGCGTTTGGCTCACCTGAGACTGTGGCAGAACCATCTCACTGCCCAGTTGCATGATGGAACCGATTCAGCTTTCAATTCATCATAAATGCAGAACCATCTCACTGCATACCCAGTCAGTTACTCAGTTCAGCGTTCAATTCATCATAAATGCAGAACCATCCCACTGCATACCCAGTCAGTTACTCAGCCTCAGCCTCTGTGAGGCTATGCAGAACCAGCTCACTGCACAGTGGCACAGAGTTGCTAAGAAAAATTATCTGGGACTAGAATCATCTCGTAATCACAAGCCATCTTAATGCATACTTTAGGTGGCGAAACTTTCGTCTAGTAAAAGGCTGTATAGAACCATCTAACTGTATAGCTGCTCATATCCTCACAGGTCCAAGTAGCTTTTTAGACTTAAGTTATTAGTTCCTTACCGGGTGAACTATAGGGTTGCACTCCGTCTGTCTGTCCATCCGTCTGTTGCAGTTGGTTTTCTCGCAGTCCTTCAAGGTATTCAACTGAAAATTGGTTTATTGCTTTCTTATGAGAAGTTACAGACCAAGCTCGAGTTTCAGGCGTATGCGTCAATTTTTGATGGAGTTATGCCCCCTTTCTAGTTAAGAAATACGAAAAGTATCAGCTTTCCGCACTTTTTTTCGCACTCCTTCAAGATATTTATGCAAAAATCGATGCATCGCTTTAGTATAAGGAGTTACAGAGCAAGTTCGAGTTTCAGACATTTTCGTCAGTTTTTCATCGAGTTATGCCCCCTTTCGACTTATGAAATAAAAAATACATGTATATTAGTTTTCCGCACTTTTTTCGTAGTCTTTCAAGATATTATACTGAGAACTGCTACATTGCTTTGTTCCAAGAAGTTACAGACCAAGTTGGAGTTTCAGGCATATGTGTAAATTTTTGATGGAGTTATGCCCCCTTTCGCCTTAAGAAATACGAAAAATATCAGCTTTCCGCACATTTCTTTTGCACTCCTTCAAGATATTTAAGCGAAAATCGGTGCACCGCTTTAGTATAAGGAGTTACAAAGTAATTTCGAGTTTTATACATTTTCGTCAATTTTTCATGAAGTTATGCCCCCTTTCGACCTATGAAATATGAAAAATATTAGTTTTCCGCCCTTTTTCTCGCAGTCTTTCAAGATATTCAACTGAGATTTGGTACATTACTTTATTATGAGTAATTACAGACCAAGTTCGGGTTTCAGGCGTTTGCGTCATTTTTTGATGGAGTTATGTCCCCTTTCGACTTATGAAATACAAACATATCAGCTTTCAAGACTTTTTCCTTCTCCTTCACCATATATAACTAAGACTTGGTTTATTGCTATGTTATGAGACGTTACAGATCAAGTTCGAGTTTCAGCTGCTTTTGACAAACTTTAATGAAATTTTTACTGTCAATCTCTAAAGATTTATATCACCAGGTAAGGGACATGTATTGCAAAGCAATATTTACAGAATGCTTGTTAATCTGGTATCATCCACTTGACAGGTATTTCTCTCACAGCGTGTAGCTAGCATATCATCTGTCCTTGAACAAATATCATTCTGTTGTCTGTCCTCGAACACACCAAGTCGGAGAAATATCTGTCAACAAAAGAGCATCCTATTATAGCCTTTGTAGCCGAGTCTGCCCCTCCCCCATCAAACAGAATATTCCTTACATTATAAAGAGTTTGTCATTTCTGATCTGTCAGGGATAAAGAGTTAAGCCACGGTTAAATAAAAAAACCCGATGTGTTACTCAACAACAAATGATGATCCCATCAACACAGAATGGATCATTACGGTTTATCCATCAATCATATGATGTCATACTCAACTACGTGACGTGTAGGATAGGCGTGTGCGATTTTTGATTTGAAACATCGTGATTGATTTTGTAAAAAAAATCGTGATTTTCGATGAAAACGTAGGTACAAATTCCCAAAAGTATTAACCGGGGTAACGTGACATGTCACGAAAACTGGGACTTGGAATTTCTAGAAAAAATTGAAATAAAGAAATGGCACGAAAGTAGAACACAATTTGAACATGCGACAAATTCTTACCGTCCTACGTCTATGCTTAATGAGTACCTCATATCCATCATTGCGCAAGTGCAATTATTAATTGGGCCCACCTAAATATTGCGTACAGTTGAATAAACATCGTTTATTTCATCCAAGTCACACATAAAACGTTGTCGAGAAGAAATATAAATCATGTGATGTAACAGCTTCCGCTTATACCCTCCCTTTGTAGGACGAGTTTAGGTCATTACCCGAGTAGCGTGAAGATGCTAATATTAGTACCCGGGGAGATTCTGCACATTCCACATACATAGGATTGTAGCTTCGAGTAGCTACGAGAGTGACGGCGTAAACTCATCCTATAACGCAGTTTATAGTTGCTTTCAGAATGTACTTTATTTATTTACATTTGAGAATAATCAACAGAATGCAGAGTTCAAAATACAACAGTTTGGAATGCTGTTGCTATCTACTGTGAAATACCATGGACCCGCTACCATGGTAAACCAAGGTATATTTAATATTTAAACTAGATTGCTTTGTCGATGACGCGTCATCGCAAATCCCCACCTTCACCACTTTGAACTTTTAGCCATTACCCACAACCCACCGCCCACCCCCAGGGGCCGGAGCCAGATGTAAATGTCATTTTGCACTCCACAATCATATGGGTAACTCACATAGTCAATTTGGTTTAATTTAATTCAACAGTGTCAGAGGAGTTGCATTATAATCAATTTCATGATTTTTTGACGCACCCACCCCACCCCAAAGGGAGCGGAGCCAAATGTAGCTGTGGTCATCAAGTCCACATTGATAGGGGGTAACTCATATTGCAAATTTGGTTGAATTGCATCTTATGGTTTCGAAGGAGTTGCATTTCAATTTTTTTACCCTTGACCCCACGCCACCCATCCCAAGTGGTATGGCCAAATGTAAATGTGCTCTTGTACTCCACATTGATATGGGTAACTCGCATACCAAATTTGGTTAAATTCTGCCTAACGGTTTCAGAGGAGATGCGTTGCAATAAATTTTTGCATGTTAAAAGTTGATCGTTTGACACCCACCCACTCCTGCCTCTTAGTGGCGGAGCCAAATGTAAATGACCTCTTGCACTCCGCAATCATATGGGTAACTCACATATCAAATTTGGTTGAGTTTCTTCTAATGGTTTCAGAGAAGCTGCGTTGCAAGTGATTTGACCTAGGGGCAGAGCCAAATGTAAATATCGTCTTGCAAAGTGGAATCATATAGGTAACCCCATCAAACTGTTAGTCGGGAATTCAGGCCCACTTTTGTAACAAAGTGAAGACTTGTGCCAGGCTGTAGAGCATACAAGATTGTAAGCATGCGCATGAGCTATGGTAATAGTCATGAAGATAAAAAATATTAATCAATCTTTCTGTATATAAAAGTCTATGGTTGGCCAGCATTGGAATTTCTTGAACAGAGATAAAATTTATACAAAAATTCAGTGTTTATCCTTATGTTTCTATAGATATGGCATTTACTGTTCATATCTCAGTTAAAGATGATTACATAATTTACGTGTATTAGTATAATGAAAACTGTCTTTAATTACCAAAAGACAAATTTACAATTGAAAAGTTACCTCCCTTATTATATTATGTCAAACATGGTTGACCATGGTCAAATAATTTTTTCCATTGTCAAAACAATTAGATTTGACAACGGTCAATATTTTCACACGCACGCGTGCATGCATGTATGTACGCACGCACACATGCACGCACACACACTATTTCAATGTTGACCATGGCCATCCATGTTTGAATATGAAGCTGTGGTCAACTTTTTGCAGGTGGTCGGTTGTAACCATGGCATTGCCATTGTACTACCAGGGTGTTTGTTACATCTTACCATGGTCTACCAATGTCTGCCTTGATCTACCGTGGCTAAGACCCTGGTAGTTCATGGTCTACCATGGCTATGACTATGGTAGTCCCTGGTAATGATGGAGTACCATGGTAATTGATGATTATGACGGTCATCACTGAGATACAATGGCGACCATGGACTACCATGGTGATACGCCATGGTACATCATCGTATTTGAGAGCCGACCATGTTTTTTCATGGTTTTCCATCAAATACCAGGATACCATGGTATACTATGGTTGTTGTTTTGCCTGGCTTAACCTTAAAGCACTTCACACTGGTGTGACAGACAGTCTAGAGTTTTCTAAAATATACTGCTTGGCCTGCAAATAGACATTGTTCAACATCACTATCGACGCCATTTTCAGGTTGCTTGATCATTATCTGGGCTCAGTTACTGTTTGTACATTGCATGTGTATCGTATAACCAATTGTGTATTGTAATACGCATTGTATCGTCCTAATGTGCATCATTACAGCTCTATTTGTGATATTCTCTTACTCTCTATAATAATATCGTGCACCCCTAGATGTACTTTCATCTGTCATGTAATTAATATTTGTAAGTCCATGTATATATGCATACCTGCCTTGCGTTCCAAAGGGAAAACGTTTCAAATCCCTTTGCTAAATTTGCAAACTGTTGACAATCTGCTGTTTGCGGATTAATTGCGTCATATAATATACAAATGTACAAAGCGAAAAAAGCTGATTTTGCACGTGCAGATCACTCTGGAATGTTTTCCTTTGGAACGCAAGGCAGTTAGTTGATACATGTAGCTCTTCTTAACTACATAGTCGCTATATTTAGTAATATAACATAGTAACATTTAGCTAATGCTTTATTTTATAGGTGTAATATGAGAGGCACTGGTCCTGAAATTGCTCTATTTGGTCATTATGCACTAATCACCTTCACCTAGAATGGAATCAACAGAAACCAGTATTAACATAAAGACGCCACTTCTTTGGAGGAGAGTAGCAGTGCATCAAGATGATTTAACACTTGAATACAGAATCTCAAGGTTACATGCAGAGTGCAATTTCCATAGATATAAAAACTGAGGATGTGTGTAAGATGCTTGAAAATGAATACCAATATTGTTACAGCTGAAAAACTAGAGAATACGATGGACTCTTGTGTGCCTAGAGATAACAAATTGGAGAATACGATGGACTCTTGTGTGCCTACAGATATTAAACCGGAGAATGCTATGGACTCTTTTGCTGCTGCAGATATAAAACTGGAGAATACTACGGACTCATTTGTTCCTGCAGATATAAAACTGGAGCATACTATGGACTCTTTTGTTCCTGCAGATATTAATTTGGAGAATACTATAGACTCTTTTATTCCTGCAGATATAAAGTTGGAGAATACTATGGACTCTTATGTTCCTGCAGATATACAACTGGAGAATACTATGGACTCTTATGTTCCTGTAGATATAAAACTGGAGAATACTACAGACTCATTTGTTCCTGCAGATATTAAATTGGAGAATACTATAGACTCTTTTGTTCCTGCAGATATTAAATTGGAGAATACTATAGACTCTTTTGTTCCTGCAGATATAAAGTTGGAGAATACGATGGACTCTTATGTTCCTGCAGATATACAACTGGAGAATACTATTGACTCTTTTGTTCCTGCAGATATTAAATTGGAGAATACTATGGACTCTTTTATTCCTGCAGATATAAAATTGGAGAATGCTATGGACTCTTTTATTCCTGCAGATATACAACTGGAGAATACTATGGATCTACCAATGAATTCTTCCATTAATACAGGTTTGAAGCTGGAGCATCTTATAGACTTGCAAAGGGAGTCTTTCATCAATACTGACCATATAAAACTGGAGAATGTTATGGACCCTTATAGTCTTACAGATATTCAACCAGAAAATGTGACAAACTTGCCAATGAACTCATGTATTCCTACAGATATAAAACTGGAAAATGTTACAGCAGACTTGCCGATGAATTCTTGTGGTAACACAGATATAAAACAAGAGAATAATATGAACTTGCCGATGAATTCTTCCATAAATAGAGATGTAAAACTGGAGATTGTTACAGACTTGACAATGGGTTCTTACAATAACACAGAGAGAAACCTAGAGAATGTTTCGAACTTAGTAACTGAATCTTCTATAAATGCAGTTTATATGTATGTAGAATTTGAAAATGTTACAGGCTTGCCGAGGGATTCTTACATTAACAAAGATATAAAACTAGAGCGTGTTACGAACTTGCCGATGGATTCTTCCATAAATGCAGATGTTGAATTGGAGAGTGTTACAGACTTGATAATGGATTCTTGCATTAACACAGATAGAAAATTAGATAATATTCCCGACTTGCCGATGGATTCTTGTAATAATACAGATATAAAACTAGAGAATGTTACAAACTTGGTAACAGATTCTTCTGTAAATTCAGATGTAAAACTGGGAAATGCCACAGACCTGAATAGGGATTCTTCTGTTAATATAGATAACAGTGAAAAACTGAAGACTGTTACAGAGTGGACGATGGATTCTTCCTTGAATACAGACTTGATAATGGATTGTTGCAGTATAGATATGGAATTAGAGGATGGTACCGACTCTCCGATGGATTCTTATTCTATAAATACAAACCCTTTGAATACAAAGGCTACACCTGTAATGTTGGTAGTTAGTAACTCTGTTCACTCACTTGTTGGACAACAGTGCTTTGTGCACGATCATACATATTCAGCAAGGCCTTCTTGTAGTCATTGTGGCAAGAGGCTGGATGACCTTGCTGCTTTGCAGAGGCATATTATGGTACATAAATATGAACAATGTTGACATTGTAGTGAGACATTTACATAGAATTTATTGTGGGGAAGGGCCTTACTGCTGCACACAAAATGGCTGCAAAGTTTACAGTGCAATACACGTTTTACATATGCATCCCGTGAATCTTACCTGTGTCAGTGATTATCTATTATTGAAATGAGGTTAACAGTAACATTACATGTAGCTTTAATCATCAGAACAGAGGAATCCTGTGTCAGCTATTCCCCGCACATCTCTAGCTAAGCTCCTCCCATGTTTTACGCATGTTGGGATCAATCGATCCCTGCACTCTGAATCTAAATTTCCAGAAAACTATAAACAGATAAGTTGTTGAATATTTTGAAACTAATTTGACTGGATACTGTTCAAGGCAACAGCGCCCAGTCAAAATGGTTTCAAAATATTCAACAGCATGTTTATTAAATAGTAGACACACAATTCGTACAACTTGACATACTATTAAGCATTTATGACAGACTAAATTATGTCATTCATGGTGTAATTGATTATGACATCAGCCTATATGTGATGTATTTGATTATGACATCATATGATTGACTGAGAAACTGGATTCATCCATTGGTAATTTTTTTTAATGATTTTCATCACGAGAATATCAATAAATTTGTAGAGTAAGAAAAGAATTTTGCCTTGTCTGTGAAGCAGAGAACGAGATATAAGTATCGTTTTTCCAGCAGCAGCAGCAGTGATCAAGCTTTTGTGTTTAGCGAATTTTTACAGCTTTTATTTCCGGATTGGTTAGCCCTAATGGAACGAAACTTTGGGACATGGTTGCCAGGAGGATGCAGGCTGATGATAGTGAGGTCACAAGGTTAACGGTCAAAGAACAGTGGGACCTGTTTAAAGAGCTTAGTTTTTGTATGTTAACATTTTGTATTTAAAGGGCTTGTCCACACTAAAGTGACCAAAAGTGTGACATGAAAGTAAGATTTTAGAAATGGGTATGAATAAAGTTAAACATGTTTTCTGTTAAGGAAAATGACTATCTACTGAAAAAAATCAAAAGAAGATAGTAATTTGTGGATTAAGCGTAAAAATCAACAGAATATCAGATGCTGTCAGAAAGTTACGGTTGTGATTTTGACAATGAAAAATGAGAGACTATCTTTTGAAAAGGGACCAAAGTAACCCTTTATGCTACAAAACAAAAGTTACATACCATGGAATAAGATTAAGGCATTAAATTTAACTTTTGAGTAATTTCGCAAAGCTTTGCAGGACAAACTGAGAGGGGGTTACGGTTGTGATGTTCATATTTTTGACAAACTTCTATTCTTTTATTCAATTATCAATCTTGCACACAAGAAAAGTCTCTTCGAGAAAACTGAATAGCTTCTTATTATGCAGGGAATCGATTGCAAACACAACAAGAAGGAATTAATACAGGAATTGATAATTTTTGTTATGGTTGCGATGTTGACATTTGACGAAAGAAGGTCGTTACGGTTGCGATGTTTGACAATGACAGAACGATTTCGTTATCAGGATAAGAATATAGAGTAAAGTTGGCGCATATATCAATCAGTAAATCATTCTTTTGAAAGAACTAACAACAGAAGCCATGATAATATAAATAAATGGCAAGCAACATGATCAAAATTATAGAAAACAATATGGAAGAATGTTCCCGTTGCGACTTCAGTATGTTATCAGCTTGCTTCGCTTGAATTTTAATACTGTTCTTTACTGCCTTTTGTTCAAATTTGCAATTGTTTTTAACATTGCTGTTTTGTACTAACATATTATACGTGATTATGTGGTTTGGAATTCATACAAAGAGTAATTTATTCTACAAGCTGAAACAATTGGCAGAATGGTTTTCCAAGGAAGCATCCCTTCCACTAGGGTTGCACAATATCGCCATTGACTGTCACAATATATCATGCATGAAGTTGTACATGTACAGCAATGGCTTCCAGTCAAATTATATTCCTAACAGTAGCTTTCATGTAAAGATGATGGTAAAGGAAATTCATCACTGAAGGGGTTAAGCTGAATGAAGCAACACATTTTGTTTGTCATTCTAAATACAGCTCTTTGATTTTAGAAATAGCTTGCTGCCTAAGTTTTTTACGATATAAAGAAGGACATTTTCTATTTTTTTAAACCGATTAGATGTACAATGAACTTTCAAACCATATCTTGAACTGTTAATAACCATTCCTGTTGGTCCAAGTTCAGGTGGTCTGTTAACGTGCTGATGAGTCCAAAACAGACTGCATGGGCCCAATAACATTATGGATGAAACTATAACAACCTTATAAAACCTGTGCAGATTTGAATAATGCTAACTTTAACTAGTATCCTCGTTTCATAATAGAAATGTCAACTTTTCATTTAAACATTAAAGCTTGCGCAGTGTATTTAAGGTTGTTACTAGTCCAGCTTATAAATAGTAACCAGTCTGACACTTGGAGAGAAGAGATCAGATTATCTGCTAGCTCAGTTTGTTCTCGCCTGGCCCCTCATAGATGGTGTCTCGCTTGCGCACGGCACACTTTAACGCCTTAAAATATACTTCCTTTATTTTCTAGTCAGTCTAGAAACTGAAGTTGTTAGAATGTACTTAAAGGAATATATATATATATATATATATATATATATATATATATATATATATATATATATATATATATATATATATATATATATATATATATATATATATATATATATATATATATATATATATATATATATATATATGATCTATATGTATATATATATTCCTTTAACTACATTGTAACATTCTTCAGTTTCTACTGACTACAATTCTTTTAGAGACTTCAGTTTATTACATGTATAAATAACACAAATTGGGCAAAATCAAATTGTATCAACCATTAAAATTTCAAATATTTAATCTGACTAGAAAACAACATTTTACAAATCTCCTAACTTAGTTATCAATAAAACAGACATGCATTTGTAGATAACACAGTAACATTCTCAAGCTTAAACCACGGCTTCCACTAGATGAAGTTCGGGAGTCCTATACTCCCAAAGTTCATGTTTGGACTCCAAAAAAATATATACCAAGGAAGTCATGGATTGTAAATATATATTCAAAACCTAATCCTATGACAGTCAACAGTGGTTTCCTCAAAACCTGTCAGTCAGACTTTAAGGCACATTCTACAGAAATTTAAGTGAAATATTCACAAATCGAGAATGAGCAAATCAAGGGAATTCGTTAAAAATCAGGACCATCATGCACTCTTAAAAAAATAACTACATTAACTCCATTTCAGTCTCAACTTGAGAAATAACTTGACACCAGATTGTATAAACTTACTGCAAACCCCGCACATAGTAGCAGTAAGCTGTATTTCCATTATTTTACAAAATAAGATGAAATACAACAGACAGCGTTCCGGTTGAGATTTTTGACAAAAACTGTCACACCCATGATACTGTCAAAAATATCAACCATAACAGGAACTGAATATATCTTAGCCTAACAACTATACTTATTAGAAAAATGGCATGATATTTAAACAGCAAGGGGATGTTTGAGAGTATAGCGAAGGAAACATAATTTACACCAGGTTTATGTATAGATAAATTCCAAATAACAAATAACAATGAAAATTAACTACAAGCGTTACGGTTGTGATGTATGATCACACAATGGTTGCGTCACACATTACGACCATAACGAAAATCTTAACAAATATTGCACTGCGGGATATCCCAAGCAACAACAGCCGTACAACTATGTTGAAAAGTAAGATTCTAAACACATTTATGGATTTCTTGTCCGCTCGTACGGTTGTGATTTCTTGACAGAAAGTTGACCACTTAATTTTTTTATCATAATTTAAACATAATCTAGCAATAATCAAATCTATCCAAGTGGCAGTGAATGAACAAAAGATATAGAGATAGTATTTGGATAGAAAAGTACAGCCATACAGGTAAGGAATAGCAACTAAGCTAAAGTGAGATTTATACTAATTTTTGACGGAATGCATAACGACCATAACACACAACTTTGAAGTGAAATAAAAAGTTTTTCTCCTGTAAATCATGACAAAAATGAGCATATTCATAGAAAGCAATGTCTTTTTCTTTAAAATGTTTAGGCTGAAATCCAAAATAACTCATTTAAATGCTTCTTTAGCACTCTGAAAATTGGCTCATTCTCATGTCACACTTACCCGCTCTAATCTCACTCATATTTGTGGCTGTTAGTTGAATGAAAATAATTTTATTCTGCACTCATTTAACTTTTTTATCTGTAATTATCTCTCTGAGATACCTTCAACTTGGAAATGATAAGAACAGGAAAATTAATTGGGTCTTTATCATCGAAATTAACAATTCAAATGTAGACCCGAAATCGTTCATCAAATACAGTTTAGTGTGGACAAGCCCATAAGCAAGTTTTCAGCTTGTATTTCCTGCCTGGTTCAATTGAACAAAGCCTTACTGTATGGGTGCTTATACCATGAGGATGCAGGGTGGTCATCTGGGGCAAGATCACCAGCTAAAAGGGCAAGGTCATTATCCCAACATTTTTTCGAAGCAGTTCGATATAATTCATCCGAATTTGCTATGTAAATTACTGATATAATTTCGGCGTGCAAGAGGACATTTAAATTTGGCTCTGCCTCAGCGTTGGGTGTGCGTGTGTCAAAAAGTTAATGATTGTAACACAACTCCAAAACCGTTGTACAGAATTCAACCAAATTGGATACATGTGTATGTGAGTTGCCTGTGGGAGTGCGGCATGCAAAAGAACATTTACACTTGGGTTTGCCCCCTGGGGTTGGAGTGGGGAGCCAAAAGGTCAAAGTGCTGAACTTGGGGATTTGCAATGGCGAGCCATCAGCCATCCAAGCTACATCTATTAGTAATTTGAAGCTTGTTGTTTCTCCACGGGTCATCAAGATGTTCTGAGCAGATCAGCAAACAATCTCCTTCCTCATTTACTGTATTTTAAGGATATGGATACATTTTTTCCATATTGAAACACAAGCTTACAAACCCGAAACAATAAATTATTTTTGATGTATCAAACATTCTGTCAAATAGTATGAGACTAGTTTGATTGGGATATGCTGTTGCTTAATATGGCAGCAACAGGTTCCAGTCAAATGAGTTAAAATTATCAACATCTTACCTGAGTGTTTAGTTTATATATCTAAAGATTCTATTAACACCTGAGGCTGACCAGGTTTTGATCAAGTCCAGGATGCCAATGTCATTGTGGCTGCTTGCTTAAATAGCCAAAAGGGGCAATAATGACAGTAAACAATTATCAGGGAGATGGACAAATGGGAATTCAGAGTTCAAAGTATATAATAAATCAAATTTAACATGGAGAAAATGTAGGCAGAGTTAGCTAGAAATTTGCAGGTCATAGTTAGAAATCGATCCCACAGTCATGTCAATTGCCTGAGCAAGCTTGCACGATTCTACTAATCATTCATTCTGAGCCCCAACAGGAGTTGTTTGTGGATCTATTAGTGGAGTTAGCATGTCTTATATCAGTCTCAATCTACCTGATGTCTCAAATCAAAGGCAAGTGTTGCCATCCCAATCGAGACCTTTTCAAGCTGTGCATATACATGTATAAACTGTCGAGAGAGAATATCAATAAGAAGGTGGTTTCTCACCATACCCATATTAATATGACTAAGGAATATCTGTGAGCTTTACTTGACGACCATCAACTACCATATTTACAATTTGGAATACTTGAGTTTTATGATTTAAATTCACTAATTGGTTCTGTGTTATTTGCTCTCTAAACGGAATATATTTCTTAATCCAGATTCAGTTCTTACACATGAATTTAAATTCTATAACACAGAAACGATCCTTACAACTCAGACCCCTCTAACAGCAGCTTCATGTTGTGGATAGTAACCCTTTAACACTCATGTCAGCCAAAAACGCCTTATGCAGTGGTCTTGAGAAATATCCATTTGAAGACGAAGAGAAGACTATTTTGAAAATTTACCACTAGAATGACTGGGTAGATAACCGAGCCAGTCATTCCAGTGGTAGATTTTTCAAAATAGTCTTCTCTTGGTCTGCAAATGGACATTTTCTATGAAAAAAATTGAAATTTATAAAACAAATTCAAGAGTTAAAGGGTTAAAGCAAAACAGAATGCCACTGCTCCACACCTAGGTGTCCACAGCTCCACACCTAGGTGTCCGCAGCTGAACCATCAGTACCTCATTAGTAACACAAGATAATAACCGTATATGATACACTGATAACTGAAATTATTGGTAAATGACTACCGTAGTATCACTATCTGGAGGGCTGTAACGATATGTTTTGCCACGATATGATATGTATCATGATACACTGGTCACGATGCGCTACGCGATACGATACATTATTTTTTCACTAAGTTTCATTTGAATCTGTCCATTTTATGCCACTCTCCGCCTCTCAGTGCAGATAAACAAATAATTAACATATTCAGATATAGCTTACCTGACAATGTTAACGCATGAAGGACGCCATGGGCATATTTTCTTGTATCGCATGTGTATCGATACGACAGGTCATGATATGATATGCGTATCGTGATTCACCGATATATCGGTGAATCGTTACAGCCCTAACTGTCTGTATATCATTATACAGTTTATAGGAATTGATAATGGATTATGCACATGGTATGACTGCACATAAGAGAGCACTGGTCAAAGCAAATAAACTGGAACAGTTTAATGAATTTAGATCTTAAAACTAAACTAACCCAAATTGTATATCTGACAGTAGTCGAATAAACCTCATCGGCATATGGTTAGAGTATTATGGCCTCAGAGTATTATCGATATGTCGTGTAATTTTAGACAATTAAATGTGAGTACAAATAATTCCTTCACTGTGCATAAGTGACAGACATCACAGAGAAAAGTATACTGTCTCTTTAGCCAGTTAACACTCAAGCAGGCCCAAAATGGCTTTACCAATGGTCTTGAGAAATATCTATTCGCAGACCAAGAGAAGAAAAATTTTGAAAATTGATTACTGGAATCACTGGCTCGATAACTGAGACAGTTATTCCAGAGGT
The DNA here is from genome assembly GCA_034401795.1 of Chaetoderma sp. LZ-2023a. Taxonomy (NCBI): domain Eukaryota; kingdom Metazoa; phylum Mollusca; class Caudofoveata; order Chaetodermatida; family Chaetodermatidae; genus Chaetoderma; species Chaetoderma sp. LZ-2023a. The sequence goes on along the minus strand of CM067363.1, from coordinate 46,919,055 downwards.
AAACATTAAAAAATAATCTCTTGACCAGCCAATGGACATCTTTTTTTGAAAAAAAAGGCTCGGTTATCGATTCCGTCATTCCAGTGATAAATTTCCAAACATAGATCTCTTCTGACATGCAAATGGACATTCCTCAATACCACTGCAGACGCCGGTTTTGGCCGGCTTGACCATTAAAGGGTTAAATTTGTCAAGAAAATTAAAATTTTCTCAGAAAATGTCGATTTGTAGACCAAAAGAATATTTTTGAAAATTTACTACTGGAATGACTGGCTCTGTTATCGAGCCAGTCCTTCCATTGGTAAATTTTCAAAAATAGTTCTTTCTTGGTCTACAAATGGACATTTCTCAAGACCACTGCAGAAGCTGTTTTTGGCTGATATGAGTGTTAAATGGTTAAAGGATTAAAGCCCTTTTTGAAGAATATTGAATTAACTACCACATGAGATATAATCCCTAATTTCAACATCTGTACAATTTCTCGGGATTCTTATATATTAATTTGCTCAGGGATCTGGCATACTTTACTCATTTCATGTACGTAAAGCTAATGGCTTTGCAAATCTGATTCTCCACAGTGATTTTTACTTTCTTTGCAAAATGAAACTTCAGATCATAGTTTAATAACTTTAAACTTTTATATGAAATTCAAAGAAATTTGTTTAATTCTTTTATTTTTCAGCTCAAAGAAGGAACTCTCGTCTTTCCCCTCACCAGCATATATTTTAAGTAGATGAAATGATTTAAGGAATTGAAGCCACATTCCATCAGTAATTGGTATTTTTATGGTTGTGCTAATATAAACTATTTTGTGATCTTTTAGTACATGTAGGAGTTGATGCTGACTCGGTAGTTCATCATTATATAATACACATGTGCAAGCACGCTATATAGCTGTACCTTAGGCCGCTTTCTCAGAATTGTCTAAAATTTGACAGACAGACAGACAGACAGACAGAAAGACAGACTTATAACTAATTATGGGTCGCATCTAAAAGCGGTATTTCAACATTACTTTTAGCATCTCACTGATTATGATGAGTTTATAAAGTCAGAGACTTACAAATCTACCGAGATCTCATTCCCAATGATGAACATGTAAAGTGAATGCAAATTATTATCCACACACGTTTGGAGGGAACCCAGCAAATGTACCTTTAGGTTTCAATGGTCCTGACATCTTTGGCTGCACTTAATGTTACAGTATAGTGAGAACACAAAGTTATTTACACTGTCACAATTTAGATTTTAACCATTTGACCTTAGAATTTGTTTAAGAAAAATTTCAGAAATAGTCTTCTCTTGGTCTGCAAATGGACATTTCGCAAGACCACTGCGGAAGCCATATTTGGCTGATATGAGGGTTAAGGGGTCAAATTGAGATACTACGACGCTAAAGTAAGAACTCAAGTTTTTGTACCATTATTCGTATTCAGCGAACTTAATATCACTGCAACATGCTGACCATATAATGCTTCCCTCCTTATTGTTGTCATTGGAAATAAAATCTTTGAAATTAATTGGTCACAGGATTTAAATTTTCTGGAATAGTTGACATTTATCTCATGACAGAACGTAGTTGTTAGTATGGTAGTGTTCTATCTGGGGTTGATCCCTAGTTGGTGATGTAATTAAATACGGACTAAGTTAGCACAGCCACTAGTACACATTGAGGGCACTCCGAACACTAGAGGGATCCTATCTGTTACTCAAGTATTCGATGTCATTGTCACTTAGCTGTCATCACAATCAAAATGACTGTCACGAAAATTAAAACAAATTTGATAAACATTCTGTTAAATATTTTAAAACTAGGGCAGTAACACCCAGCAGTAAAATAAGTTTCAAAATATTAAACAGCATACCTGTATAGTTACCTTGAAATTTATATTCTGGGAATTCAGGTTTCAAAGTTGCGAATTGATTCCAACACACATAAAAGCTTAGCTAGAAATGGCTGCCTCTATTGTAATATTATATACCAAAACTGCTAAAGTACATGTAACAGGAAGATATATTTCTCTAGAGCATTATTTACTGATGGCCGCGAGTTCGTTTTCTGGAATCCTTACTGACAGGGATTTATATACACTAATTGATAGTGGCACTATATAGATGCACTGTGTGACGCAGTACGGAATGACAATCTCGATGTCGTGGAGAGTTTATGTAAAAGTTCTATATCTCGGGATGTGTTAGACGGTATTCCTGACAAGAGACCACTGTTTATAGTACTATTAGAAAATCCTCATGACTATGTAGAAATAATATGTGTTTTACTGGATAACGGTGCTAACATTGACATAACTGATCAAGACCATAGAACAAAAGGCACTTTCGAGCGAGTACGATGAAGAAATTGTTAGGTTGCTTGTTGATCGCGGTGCGGATGTTAACACTAAAGATAATTACAATACGACGGTACTTCACGATGCTGCATCCTGTTATAGCTTTGGTTTTATTAAACTCTTGGTAGAGAAAGGTGCTGATGCCTGTGCCATAGACAATCACGGAAGAACAATTCTGCATGAGGCAACCTTTTCGATGGACATAGATGAAGAAATTCTGAAACATCTAATTAACAAAGGTGCGAATATTCGCTTGAAAAACAATACAGGTAAAACTCCTCTACATCTAGCCATAAAAATTGGTATCTGTAGTAATGTGAATGTTATTATGAATAATGGTGGAGATGTGATTTGTTCTGAGGATGCTCGTGATACAGTCATACACACGGCTGTCGGAAAGAAAGAGCAACGACATCATGATATGGTACAAATAATACAGCTGCTAATCGATAATGGTTCCAATGTAGATGCAAACAGTGAGCCTGGTTATGTACCATTGTCTACAGATAGATACTCGTATGACTCATTGTACTCATTTAAAAAAAAGAAATCCGGATTTACTCCTCGAATGTGTTTTTTGTTATTTAGATCAAATTAGAAATGATGAGTTTTATGCATCGTCGTTAATACAGACAATGAAACTCTTAATAGAAAATGGTGCTGTTGTTGGTAACATGCTTCTTGTGATTGTTTTTCAGAGTTTATCTGGAAAGCTACCCACTCTGCAAATGGGGTACATAATATGGATATGCTTAGAAGTTTGGTTAAAGCCACAGGTAATGATACAATAGCTAAAGCACTTCATTATGTTATTGGACAGTTTAGATCACATGGCAATATATTTCCATACTTAGATCGTGATCCGCAGCCCGATCCACAGGATATTGTCCGTGTTAAGGATATACTGTTTGTGGATGCCGACTGTTTACATAGTGTGGATAGTTGTGGTAGAACATTGCTCCACAAAGCAAGCTGGTGCCTTCATACACGATTAGTAACATCATTCATTAATGCTGGACTGAATGTGAATGCCAAGGATAACCTGCATCAAACAGCACTACATCAAATTTGCAGAACATATCGTGAATGTGACAGAAATAGACAGAGTTATGATGAAACCACCACAGTGGATGACTGCAGTGAGGATAATATCAAAGCAATTGCTAAGCTACTAATTGAAGCAGGTGCTAATCTTGACGTAAGAAACATAATACAACACACTCCTCTATTTGCTGCGGTTGTGGCTCGGCAGAAGGGCTTGCTAAGGACAAAAAAGATAACGCTCCTCTGGATGCTGCAATCCAGCTAGGGTTTACAGATATCGTGATTTTGCTCATCGATATTGGAGCAGATATTAGTATCAGGGATATTAATGCCTGTACACCACTTCATCAGATTGCTAAAAGCGGGAATGCACTTGTCGTGCATGGATGGTTGTATGCATTGGAATGTGATGGCAAGACAGCTATGCAACACACACTAAACAGAGGTATTGCTCTAGCATAGCCATGATTAATAGATGAATCCAATCTGTCGATTAAGTATGTAACGTCATAATCAATTGCGTCACATGTAGGCTGACATCACAATCAAATATGTAATGAATGACGTTGCTAAGTCCGTCATGAACTTTTAATAGTCGTTAAGCGGTGTGAATTGTATGTGTTTACATTTTAATAAATATTCTGTTGAATGTTTTGAAACCAATTTGACTGGGCGCTGTTGCTGCAGTTAAATTAGTTTCAAAATATCCAACAGTTCACCTGTATAGTTGCCTTGAAAATGGGATTCTGGGAAGTTAGGGTTCAAAGTATATAAATCGATCCCAACACGCTTAATACATGTGCGGAGTTTAACTAGAGATGGGTTGGGCATAGCTAAAAGTGTCTCCATCGGTTACAGCTAGAGTAATGAAAGGATATCACTGTTAGCCAGACATTCTCAGACCAGAAATAACGTATTCTTTAACATGTAAGGACAATGGACCTTTCCAGAGTAATGATGTCATAATAATTATGTCATAAATGATTCTATACAGACCGTCTTTAATTCTTAAAAGTCTGACACGAAAGAATTGTATGTCTCTACTATTTAATAAACACGCAAATTCCTAATATCTATACAGGTAAGCCGTTGAGTATTTTGGAACTAATTTGATTGAGCGTATGGCAGCAACAGCACCCAGTCAAATTAGTTTCAAAATATTCAACAACCTACCTGTACAGTTTTCTGAAAATTGATAGTCAGGAAGTTCAGAGATCGATCGATCCCAACATGAGCGAGGTGTGGGTTGAGCTTAGCTAGAGATGGGCAGGGCATAGCTAAAATTGGAAAGATACAGCTTTTCCTGAAATAGACAGTTTGGCATTTCAGGGGTTAAATAACATAAAAAAAATTTCCAACTGAATTTACTGGCTGTGATATCGAGCTAGTCAGTCATGTGGTAAATTGCCAAAGATAGTCTGTTCTTGGTATGCACATGGACATTCCTAGAGACAATGCCCCGTCATCTCTAGCCAAGCTCCAACCACGCTTTGCCTGCATTCGGATCGATCGATCCATGCACTCTCTAAATCTCAATTTCCAGAAAACTATACAGTTAATCTGTTGAATACTTTGAAACTAATTTGATTGGGTGCTGTTTCTGCCTATTAAATAGTAAATATATACAATTCTTACAACTTGACTGAATATTAAGCATCTATGACGGACTAAATCACATCATTCGTGACCTAATTGATTATGACATCGGCATACATGTGACATAGTTGGTTATGACATCATATGATTGACTGAGAGACTGGATTCCTCTATTACCCCTTATTAACTGCATTGGACTTGAGGAATCTCCATTTGCTGGCCAAGATAAGACTACTTTTGAAAACTTACCACCAGAATGACTGGCTCGGTAACTGATAAAAGATAAATATTAAAATTTTAGTGAACAAATTTAGCCATTAACCCTTTAACACTCATATCAGCCAAAAGCGGCTTCTGCCGTGGTCTTGAGAAATGTCCATTTGCAGACCAAGAGAAGACTTTTGAAAATTTACAACGGGAATGACTGGCTCGATAAACGAACCAGTCATTCCAGTGGTAAATTTTCAAAAATGGTCTTCTTGGTCTGCAAATGGACATTTTGTATGAGAAAATTTACATTTTCTTGAACAAATTCGAGGGCTAAATGGTTAATACAATATGCATATTTAGTACATATATGTAGATTTTCAAAATTTATTCTTCCTGGACCTGGAAATTTAACTCCAAAAAAGAAATTACTTCGATTGATGATTAAGCGAAAGCTTGCTAACCATTTTTATGTTCATTTGTCCAAATATGACAAACTTGACAATAACGTAATATGTAAAATGTTGGAAATTTTCAGACCTCTTTGATTGGAGGCTGTTGATGCACCTCTCAGTCACATTAATTTCAAATATTTGCCACTTTTGTGCCATAAAATTTGAGGTACTGGGATGAAGGGTTTAATTAACTAGATTGTTAAAGAGAATGCAAATTTGTATCTAATAAACAAATGTTTATCTGCAGTGCAAGAGGAAGTGATTAAAAAAGTTTATTAAAATTATTTTAAATTTACCTGTAGAGGAATGACTGGCCACCGGCCCATCCACTCACTCATTCTTCCGTCCCACCCAACCGCCTGCCTCTCACTCACTCACTCACTCACTCACTCACTCACTCACTCACTCACTCACTCACTCACTCACTCACTCACTCACTCACTCACTCACTCACTCACTCATTCCTTCCAAACACACCTTATTAGGTAGCAATGTCATCCTTTCCAATCATGTTCAAAATATTTGACAGTGCGTTTTAATTTGGTTGTGAAACACATTTCTGAGCTGTACTGTGGTCATAATAGTATCTTTTTGCATCTTCAGTGAGAGCCGGTGAATCAATGGAAGATGTAATCTGGCCTTTTCTCCTACAAAGAGGCCTACAGGTGGATTTGTTTGTTATGGAGAAGGGTTCACGGCCAGAGCACTTGTTGATTAAAGCACTGCACGCATTTACTGCTAGCGATGAAGATATGCTGAGACCGGCGCCAATATGGATTGATCCATCTGCGTGGGACCAGGGTGACAATGATGAGGATGTTGCTGCCCTCCATCGTCTTGTCCAATGTGGGTGTGGGATTAACAGGTATTCAAGCCAAACGTTTACCCCGGTGAACAGGGATTTTCATAAGGGTCCTTTTGAGATTATATACCCTAAAATGCATGCAGCTTGAGACCCCCAAAAGTAGTGTTGGTGTGTCCCACGGGATCCCTGAAAATAGTGTATGATTGCGTAACACTAAGTATGGTAGTTACGTTTTCTAGGCTTTTGCACAAAAATACATGCAAAGTCTAGCATAGGACCACCATAATTCATAGTTGTGTCCATGGTACACTTTAATTTTAGCATGGATTGGAATTACTGCTTGGGAACACCAGTTTTCAGTTTGGGATCCTCAGATTTCAGCTGTGTACCCCCAGAATTCATGGTGCCGGGGGTCCCTGGGTTCTCAAAAATTTAGATGCCATTGAGAAACACTGTCTATGAACCTGAATGGAGTTGCCTGATTTGTTACTCAAGTATCTGACATCAGAATCAAATATGTCACTTGCCTGCTTGTTACATAATGTCAATCAAAATGATTTACTTCCGTCAAGAAAATTGAAAAAGTCTGTCACAAACGTGTACGGGTTGTATGTCTTTGATGAATTTACAATTTAATATAGTGAAATTAGTTTTAAAATATTCAACAGCTTATCTATATAGTTACATTTAACTTTAGACTCTGTGTCCGAGTTTACGTCCCTAGTAGGGTAGCTACTCGAGTTACTAGAGTAGCGTCTAAACGGCTGGAGTACGTACTCTAGTACCTACTCGGGGCTACCACCTATCAGCAAGGGTAAGTCGAGTAGTCACGTGTTTGCATTGAAATCAATGTAATTTAAACACGTGCTCATTTACACGAGGGTAACTGATCACATGCTCATCTACCCTAGAGTAGCTATGTGAGTTTTCGCCTAAACTCGCTATGAGAATTAAGGTTTCAAATTAACTACATCACATGGACAAAGTGAGTGGAGCATGGCTAGAAGTTGGCGCTGCTTGTGACCTTTGTAAAAACCTTGCTCATCTTACTCGTTTAATTCACCTTTCCAGAGTATCCATCCATCATCTGACCTCGTATGATGTCATAATCAGCTCAGCGCATGTATGATGATGTCACAATCATTACGTCACAAAGGGTTCCATATAGACCATCAGCAAACCCCCAAAGAGTCTGACACGTTATATGAATTGTATGTCTTTGTAATTCTTTAATAAACAAGCTGTTGAATATTTTGAAACTAATTTGACAGGCCGCTGTTGCTGCCTTAGGCAGCAGCAGCACCCAGTCAAATTAGTTTCAAAATATTCAACAGCTTGCCTGTGTAGTTTTTTGGAAATTATAGCCAGGGTGTTCAGAGATCGATCGATCCCAACATGAGCGAGGTTTGGGTGGAGCTTAGCTAGAGATTGGCGGGGCATAGCTAAAACCGGAAAGGTCCATTGTCTCAAGTTTGGTTAAGCATACAGGGCACAAATTGGGACACATGCTTACAATAAATAAATGGCATGAAACAATCACTTTGGCATCAAAACGTCAACGTCATTATGATAATGATAAAATGACTTATTATTTAGGAACAACATTTTGCATAAAGGACAACTTCATGATTTATATCTGATGTTTAGATCATTACCTTGGATCCAAACTTGGACACATGGTTCCTTATAATAAGATGGCACGACCTAATCACTTTGGTGTCAATATCACAAAGGTCAAAGTCATTTAGACCTTGGTAAAATCTGGGGTTTTTTCAACGTTAACATTTTGTGTTTATTTTGACTTCTCCTTTTATATCTCAGGTTTGGTTAAGCATTATACAGGGCCCAAATTGAGACAAATGCTTTCTGATAGCCAGCTGACATGAGCTCGGTGTTGAAGGGCTAAAGGTCAGTAAGACAAACATTTTCAGCAATAACACTGCGTTAAATTCAATATAGTGATTCATATCTCATCTGGTTATATCTCATGTTTGGTTAAGTACACTGGACCCAGACTTGGACAGATATAATAAGAAGGCATAACCAACTCACCTTCAGTGGAAAAGATTAACAATCAAGGTGACGTCGACCTTGGTAACAACTTTGTTTCTTTCAACATTATGACCTTGATAAAAAAAACCATGTTATTTTTCAATATTAACATTTTGTCTTTAGCTCAACTCACAGGTTTATACCTCCCATGCCCTTTAACACTCGATCATATCAGCCAAAAAAAGCTTCTGTTGTGGTCTTAAGAAATGTCCGTTTGCAGACCAAAAGAAGACCTTTTGAAAATTTACCACTGGAATGACTGGTGGAATGACTGGCTCGATAACCGAACCAGTTATCCGAGTGGTAAATTTTCTAAAATAGTCTTTTCTTGGTCTGCAAATTAACATTTTCTGAGGGAAAATTGAAATAAAAAAATAAATTTGAGGGTTAAAAGGTTAAGCACACATGACCCAAATTTATATACAGTACAGCTCAGCAAGAAGTTAACATACTTCCAAAACTAAATAAAACATACTGTTGAATAGTTTGAAAATAATTGGATTGCCTAAGGCATCAATGTCTTCCAATCCAATTATGTTCTAAATATTCAACAGAACATTTCTAACATCGTGTTCAAAACTGTACCAACTAATGTTTTTGTTTTGGTTTTGGAAACATTTTTTGTTATTTCTAAACTATACTTTAGGTGCTTTATGTTTCCGAGCTAGCATGACAAAATTCCCGTCACATCAAAATTGGGGAGGGTTTATCTAAGCTGGACGAACTTGTACATGATCCCATTGTACATTTTGTGCAATATTTGGTAAAAAAAAGTGAAATATTTGCTAATTGAATGTCCATTTACAGGCCAAGAGAATACAATTTTTGAAAATTTATCACTAATGACTGGCTCGGTTAGCGAGCCAGTCATTCCATTGATACATTTTCAAATTTCTTATTCACATGGACTGTAAATGAGCATTCCACAAGACCATATTAGAGGGTGGTTTTGGCCGGTATGACCATTAAAGGGTTAAATAAAACCAATCAAAAGGTCAAAGGTCAACAATAAAATTTTGCATTAACTCTTTAATGGTCAAGTTTGGTCAAGAAAATCAAAATATTTACTTACTAGATGTCCATCTGCGGGCCAAGAGAATATTATTTTTGAAAATTTATCACTGGATTAACTGGCTCGGTTATCGAGCCAGGTGTTCCGGTAGTCAATTTTGAAAAATAGTATTCTGTTGGGAGTCTTGGCCTGCAGATGGGCATTCCTCAAGACCTCTGCAGAGGACAGTTTTGGCCAGCTGGACCATTAAAGGGTTACTTAGCCTCAACCTAATGGTTCATATTTCATGTTTGATTACCGGTAGTTATATTGCACCCTACTTGGAAACATGCCTCCTATAATGAGAGGGCTTGACACAATGACCTTGAGGTTAAAACTGGCCAATGATGCTTCTTTTCTTGGTCTTGAGAAATGGCTATAAATTGCAGATCAAGAGAAGACTATTTTTGAAAATTTAACACTCGATTGTCTGGCTCGATAACTGACTAAAATTCAAAAGGTAATTTCAGAAGTAATCTTCTTGGTCTACATATTGACATTTTATTTGAGAAAATTAAAAAAAAAAAATTTGTTTTAAAATTTAACCCTTTAACAGCGATATCAGACAAAATCAGCTTCTGCAGTCGTCATGGGAAATGTCCATTGTAGACCAAGAGAAGACTATTTTTGAAAAGTTATCAAGTCTGTTATTGCAGTGGGAAAATTTCAAAAATAGTCTTCTCTTAATTTAATTTGCAATTGGACATTTTCTATGACAAAATTTTCTCGAACAAATATGAGTGTTAATCTGTGTTGATATTTCTTTATTTTACCAGACAACGTGCGCTTGACTCTTACCGTGAAACTGTTTGAAATGTGCATGTTTAACATCTTATGGTATCTCATGTCCGCCGGCATTTTCCCGACATTCTCCACGTTTGAGTTCAACGTGAATGATATGCACAAATCCACGATTATACATTCGATGATGAGATTGTCATTATGGAATGCAGGGATAAAATGATGGAGGTTCGTTCATTGCAGCTCCTGTGCCGTGACCGTGTCAGACAGACGTTATTTCGTGAGTCGCATGGGACTGAGATTGTCGGTTATTGAGGATATGCTGCACGTTCCCCGAGTAATAAAAGATCTGCTTAGTCTTGATGGACTAGAATCAAGGATGTACAGTTATAAAACAGGTGGTGATACAGACAATGAAGAAGAGAATGGTGCCGGTGCTGCTGCTGCTGCTGGTGGTGGTGGTGGTGGTGGTGGTGGTGGTGGTGCTCCTGGTGGTGGTGGTGCTGCTCCTGGTGGTGGTGTTGGTGGTGCTCCTGGTGGTGGTGGCGGTGCTGCTGCTGCTGCTGGTGGTGGTGGTGGTGGTGGTGGTGGTGGTGGTGCTGCTCCTGGTGGTGGTGGTGGTGCTCCTGGTGGTGGTGGTGGTGCTCCTGGTGGTGGTGGTGGTGGTGCTCCTGGTGGTGGTGGTGGTGGTGGTGCTCCTGGTGGTGGTGGTGGTGCTCCTGGTGGCGGTGCTGCTGCTCCTGGTGGTGGTGGTGGTGGTGCTCCTGGTGGTGGTGGTGGTTATATGATTAAACGCACTGGCTCAGGATCTCCCAAGGTTGGGAGATATTTTTTATTTATTTTATTGTCTGAGATTTGTTATGTTTGTTTGATAGCGGCGGTATGGCCTATAAAATATGAATAATATATATCATTCATTCTGAAGGTTTTTGAAGAGTTAATTTCGAATTAACCAAGATGTCACGTAGATTGGAGTTTTTCTTAAAGGCTATCACTGGACGCAAATTGAGAGGTTTTTTCATTTTATCCTGCAATTTATGATATTCATCTTTCAAAATTTCAGAAATTTCAACATTTTTTCGATTGTATGTTAAACTGAATGGAATAATTTCACGTTGATCAGCAAGACCAGGGTCCACGTTTATGCCACTCGGCCATTTTGTTTTCAGTTGCTTAATCCAAAATGATTCTCGAAGTTTTCTTTGTTTATCAGTTTCTTCGGCCGTAGCAGAAAGAGGCAGTTGCTCAATAGGCATAATTTCAAAGTGTCTATCGACAGAATGACCAGGAAGATTGAAATGTTGAGCTACGTTGGTGTCCTCGTCGTGTCTAATATCGCAAAGGTGTCTAGTTGCTCGCCATCTGAAAGGGCATTTTGTTTCACCGACATACTGCTTTTGGCATAATTTGCAAGATATTAAATATATAACATTTTTAGAATCGCAATCTAAATTAGACTGAAGTTGGAATTTGCTTTTGTTCTGATAACTGACAAATGTTGTCTGATTAGGTAGATAGAGGTCTAATTTACACCTCTTCTTTCCACATTTCTGAGATTGTCCTACGCCTATAATCGGACGATTGTGACGAATTTTGGTAGGCTTTTGATCGGCAGCCTTATCAGTAATAGTTTCCAAATCATGTAAAGTTTCGGATTTTATTTTGCGCAAAAATCGTGTTGAATATCCCCTCGGTTTGAGGGCTTTAAATAAGGTGGAACACGCAGATTCAAAATTCTTTCTATCACTAGAATTTCGGTGAAATCGGATAATCTGTGATTTGATAATACATTTAAAAGTATGAGGTGGATGGAAAGATTTCTTATGCAGTAGTTGATGGGAATCGGTGGGCTTAAAGAATACTTTGTAATCAAGAAGCCCACTCGTGTTATAATTTACACCTTTGTAGAGAGTAACGTCCAAAAAGTCTACGGACGACTGGTCGATGTTGGCTTTAAGTTTGATGTTAGGATCGTGATTGTTCAAAATAGTGAAAAATTCATCAAACTCTTCCCTCGAATGATTCCAGATCATAAAAATATCATCGAGGTAACGGCGGTAAAATAAGGGCTGCTTAGGACATTTGTTAAGCGCATCTTCTTCCCACTCAGCTACATAGATGTTGGCAAAACTAGGACTAAAACGTTTACCCATAGCGCATCCACAGATTTGTTGGTAGATTTCGCCAGCGAATTCGAAATCATTGCCCTTTAAACTCAGCTCCAGGAGAGCTAATATTTCGCTAGTGGGCCTATTGTTATAAGGATATTTATCAAATGCTCTGCGAACAGAAGTCAAACCCCTTTCGATGTCAATGTTTGTGTACATAGCATCGATGTCGAGGGTTATCAAGAGTGAGTTTGGAGGAACAGAAATTTTGGAGACCTCGGATAGGAAATCCTCAGTGTTGTTCAAAAAGCTGAAATGTCTATTCGCAATTGGTTGTAGGTGGTAATCAATAATTTCACTAATTCGATAAGATTCAGAGCCACAATCAGAGATAATAAGTCGACCCGGTGGTATCATAGGGTCGGACCATGACTCAATAGGTTTATGAATTTTTGGCAAAAGGTAAAACGTACGTGGATTTGAATCTCGTTTAGCAGTAAGGTATTTAAACTGCTTTTTCGTTATGGCCTTGTCAGCCATTTCTTGAAGAATTCCATTAAATTTATCACAATTATTTTGCCAGAGTGGTTCGTCTAATTTGCGGTAGTGTTTCAGATTACCGAGTTGTCGATGCGCTTCACGAATATAATTATCCTTACGCATTATTACAGTAGCAGATCCCTTGTCAGCAGGCTTTATAACGATGTCATTGTTTCTACGCAAACCTGTTAAGGCTAAACGTTCTTGATATGACAAATTTTGATGATTTTTAGGAAATTCTAAATTTTCAACACGCTCCTTGATAGCTTTTATACTATCAGGGATCGCAGGGTCAACCAACTTCGAGTTAGGTGCCCAGCCAGTTTTTTCAACAAAAGGTAGAAAGTAGTTTTTCTTGGAATTTCGAAAAAAGGCTGCTAATTTTACACGGTGAGAAAATTCTTCAATTTCCCATACCCCATTATCTAAAAGAGCATCTATGTCGACTTTGGGCCGTGGTGTTGGTACATATGTTAGACCAAGATTTAGCAACGATCTTTCTGCTTCAGACAATGTAGAACCAGTTAGGTTAATGATATTACCACCTAGGCCAATTTCTGGGTGGTTAGTACCCTGACCCGTAGTTAGTTTAAATTAAGGTGCGATAACCAACTATTATACATCCTATTTGCAGTGCACTCAGTCCAGTGGATGTTGTCCTCAACCACCTGAAATTCGGACACGGGGAGGCTGGGCAGGATAGGGACCTTGGCCCTTAAGGCCTCTACACGGCTGTTAACGAATTGTATGTTTCGTTTCTGGGTTGTAGTCAGGTGCTTCGAATAATTTAGTTTGGCAAAGTGAACTTTAGCCTTTGGAAATTTTGAACGCATGGTACTAAACAGATTCTCAATTCTCTGGGAGGTGTCATGCTGAAGTTCGTCCTTATCATTAATTCCGATGTTAAGGATGATACGCTGAGGTTGGAAGACCTCATTGTATTTTCTAACCATATTCCTAATGTGGTTTATCTTAGCACCTGGATATATTGCTACCTGCATATCTGGATGAGGTGTCTGATTGATACGAGCTAAATTTGAAGACCCAATCAGCAGAATCTTCTTGTTCAGAGTAGGAAGGCGCCATTCACTCTTGTTATCCACCACGAACCGAAACTTGTAGAAAGACCTATGCTCTTTGGGTGTATCCCTAGGCGTAGGTTTGGGCTTAGTTGTGGGCGTAAACTTAGGTTGTGGTGGCTTGGACATCGGCGTCGACGATCTGGTCTTTTGACCAGGTCGGTCAGTGGCTGCTCTCTGTGGAAGGGGAGGAAACTCGACTGGGGACAGTGGCGAGACCGGAAGAGGGATCTGACTAGGATCCACATGAGCGGACACTGACGGTGACCATTCTGGCAGTGGAATCAGGAGCGGATCCACCACAGGAGACTGCAGGGGGAACACTGGTGAGCACTGGTTATTCACCCGCTTAACTACTGGGGGACTCTCAGTGGGTGACCTATTCCGTTTCCGATTTGATTGTGGGATGACTGGTATGGTCAAGGCTGACCTTGCAGTCGGTGTGCCTGGTAGGGCCACAGAGGGCCCTGCAGTTGATGTTCCTGGTAAGGTCACAGGTGACCCTACAGGGGGTGTTGTACTATGGCAGGTTCTAAAATGCGGATCAAAAGGTCTGATGAAATCATAAAACTGATCAATTGATGAAGAATGAAACTTCCTGCCATAGTTATTTCGGGCCCAATTTATTGCTGTGGTCTTCGCTCTGCCTAATTCTAAATTTGGTTTGGACTGAGCTTTGCTGCTAGGATGTCCTTACGGACCTCGGCGTTTGGCATCGCTGGTTTACAGAAGAAATTCTGTCGCTCTAATTCTGACACTTTCCAGCTCAATCCAGGAGGCAAACTGCCCCTACGTACATGAGCATTCAAGATGCCAAGGTGGTGAAAGCATTGTATAATCATGTAGTAACACTTGGTTAGTGCAGCCTGGGCAGATGGCGGGCGACTGTCGTTAGACCTCCTGTCATCCCGTCTTCTACTCTTGCTAACTCCAGCCATAATGTTACTAGTTAGATAATTCAATGTTTCTGCCACTAAAATCTACAAGAATACCAAAAAGTTGAAGGGACCTAATGGAATCGTGAACCAAGGGAAGTCTATCGATTACAAGCCTAACAAAATCTACAAGTGCATCAAAAATCTACCGCTGAAAAAAAGAAGGTTATGATTAAGCATGTTAATATTTAAATAATTCATATAAACTATTAAAGGATAATTTTGTATATTACCAATAATCCTATGCACCGTCGTGAAGTGGGCGAACGGTTTCGACAAGGTTTGTCAGCTTCAGGCCACAGAACAAATCTGCCTGTCCACCAAAAATCTGTCTATTTATTAGAATTGATGGCCTTATGGATGTGGCTTAGATTAGTATTCAATTGTACTTTGAAAATTTTAAATTGTATTCACATTAAAGAGTTGGACTGCCACAGATGTTTAAAAACTATTGTCTAAATCCATTGACGTTGATTGAGTTCTCTAAGGTTTCTGAGTGGGCTTCCAGTAATACTCTCATGAATGAGTGGCGGTTGATCAAAGAGATCAAGCCATGCTCTGTTTGTTCAGAAGGTATCCCTTTCTGAACGAGGTTCTATTATCGGTCTGTTGATTGATCAAAGGGATCACTCAACGGTCATTAATCATTTGAACAGTGAACTCTATTTCAAAAGGTGTTGTTGGACTTTGTTTTCAAGTCTTTTGAAGTCGAATTTAGGAAAGAACATTTTTTAATTTCCAACAATTAAATAATTGTCTATAGAATTTAGACTAGTAGGATTCAAGTGTATTTGAAAGATTTAATGAGCAATATGAATTTCGAGCCTTCCATCCATCCATCCATCCATCCATCCATCCACCCACCCACCCACCCACCCATCCATCGACCCACCCATCCATCAATCCATCCATCCATCAATCCATTCAGTTAATGAAGGAAGGAGTGACAGAAGGAAGACAAATGAAGAAAGGATGGATGAAGTAAGGAAGGAAGAAAGGAAGAATGGAGGGAGGGAGGGAGGGATGGCGGGAGGGAATGAGGGTGGGACGGGGGGCCGAGGATCGATGAAGGAGGGAGGGAGGAAGGAAGGAAGGAAGGAAGGAAGGAAAGAAAGAAAGAAAGAAAGAAAGAAAGAAAGAAAGAAAGAAAGAAGGATGGATGGATGGATGGATGGATGGATGGATGGAATGGAGTGAGGGTGGGACAGATGGTGCGAGGATCGAGGAAGGAGGGAGGGAGGGAGGAAGGAAGGAAGGAAGGAATGAAGAAGAATGGAGGGAGGGAGGAGGGAGGGAGGGAGGGAGAAGGGAGGAAGGAAGGACAGAATGAAGGAAGGACAGACGGAAGGGCGGGAATGAGGGAGGGAGGAAGGATGGATGGATTGAGGAAGGAAGGAGGAAGGAAGAATGGAGGGAGGGAGGGATGGATGGAGGGCGGGAGGGAGGGAGGGAGAAGGAAGGAAGGAATGGAGGGAGGGGGAGGGAGGGAAAGAGCGAGGAAGGAAGGAAGGAAGGATGGACGGACGGACGGACGGGTGCGAGGGAGGGAGGGAGGGAGGGAGCGAGGGATGGAGGGAAGGAGGGAGGGAGGGAGGGATGAAAGAAGGAAAGAAGGAAGGAAGGAATGTAGGACGGGTGGGAATGGGGGTGGGAATGAGGGAGGGAGTGAGGGAGGGAAGGAAGGTGGGAAGGAAGGAAGGAAGGAAGGAGGGAGGGAGGAGGGCGGAGGGGAGGGAGGGAGGGATGGAGGAAGGAAGGAAGGGAGGAAGGGAGTGAAGGAAGGAAGGGAGGGAGTGAGGGAGGGAAGGAGGGAGGGAGGGAGGGAGGGAGGGATGAAAGAAGGAAAGAAGGAAGGAAGGAAGGAATGTAGGACGGGTGGGAATGGGGGTGGGAATGAGGGAGGGAGTGAGGGAGGGAAGGAAGGTGGGAAGGAAGGAAGGAGGGAGGGAGGAGGGAGGAGGGGAGGGAGGGGGGATGGAGGAAGGAAGGAAGGAAGGGAGGAAGGGAGTGAAGGAAGGAAGGGAGGGAGGGAATGGCGGGAATGAAGGAGGGAAGGAGGGATGGAGGGAAGGAAGGAAAGAAGGGAGGGAGGGAGGGAGGGAGCGCGCGAGCGAGCGAGGGAGGGCAGGAGGGAGTGGGGAAGGGAGGGAGGGAGGGAGGGAGGGAGGACGGAAGGAAGGAAGGAAGGAAGGAAGGAGGGAAGGAAGGAAGGAAATGATGAACGGATCAAAACTATTGTTAAGAAGACAGACTAAATTGATGGTATGCCAGACAGATTTGCCACGACGGTATGGTGCAATAATTAGTGTGTTAGTAAGACAATAAAACAATAGAACTGGCACTCGCTTGTAGGTGGTTATATGATTAAACGCACTGGCTCAGGATCTCCCAAGGTTGGGAGATATTTTTTATTTATTTTATTGTCTGAGATTTGTTATGTTTGTTTGATAGAGGCGGTATGGCCTATAAAATATGAATAATATATATCATTCATTCTGAAGGTTTTGAAGAGTTAATTTCGAATTAACCAAGATGTCACGTAGATTGGAGTTTTTCTTAAAGGCTATCACTGGACGCAAATTGAGAGGTTTTTTCATTTTATCCTGCAATTTATGATATTCATCTTTCAAAATTTCAGAAATTTCAACATTTTTTCGATTGTATGTTAAACTGAATGGAATAATTTCACGTTGATCAGCAAGACCAGGGTTCACGTTTATGCCACTCGGCCATTTTGTTTTCAGTTGCTTAATCCAAAATGATTCTCGAAGTTTTCTTTGTTTATCAGTTTCTTCGGCCGTAGCAGAAAGAGGCAGTTGCTCAATAGGCATAATTTCAAAGTGTCTATCGACAGAATGACCAGGAAGATTGAAATGTTGAGCTACGTTGGTGTCCTCGTCGTGTCTAATATCGCAAAGGTGTCTAGTTGCTCGCCATCTGAAAGGGCATTTTGTTTCACCGACATACTGCTTTTGGCATAATTTGCAAGATATTAAATAGATAACATTTTTAGAATCGCAATCTAAATTAGACTGAAGTTGGAATTTGCTTTTGTTCTGATAACTGACAAATGTTGTCTGATTAGGTAGATAGAGGTCTAATTTACACCTCTTCTTTCCACATTTCTGAGATTGTCCTACGCCTATAATCGGACGATTGTGACGAATTTTGGTAGGCTTTTGATCGGCAGCCTTATCAGTAATAGTTTCCAAATCATGTAAAGTTTCGGATTTTATTTTGCGCAAAAATCGTGTTGAATATCCCCTCGGTTTGAGGGCTTTAAATAAGGTGGAACACGCAGATTCAAAATTCTTTCTATCACTAGAATTTCGGTGAAATCGGATAATCTGTGATTTGATAATACCTTTAAAAGTATGAGGTGGATGGAAAGATTTCTTATGCAGTAGTTGATGGGAATCGGTGGGCTTAAAGAATACTTTGTAATCAAGAAGCCCACTCGTGTTATAATTTACACCTTTGTAGAGAGTAACGTCCAAAAAGTCTACGGACGACTGGTCGATGTTGGCTTTAAGTTTGATGTTAGGATCGTGATTGTTCAAAATAGTGAAAAATTCATCAAACTCTTCCCTCGAATGATTCCAGATCATAAAAATATCATCGAGGTAACGGCGGTAAAATAAGGGTTGCTTAGGACATTTGTTAAGCGCATCTTCTTCCCACTCAGCTACATAGATGTTGGCAAAACTAGGACTAAAACGTTTACCCATAGCGCATCCACAGATTTGTTGGTAGATTTCGCCAGCGAATTCGAAATCATTGCCCTTTAAACTCAGCTCCAGGAGAGCTAATATTTCGCTAGTGGGCCTATTGTTATCAGGATATTTATCAAATGCTCTGCGAACAGAAGTCAAACCCCTTTCGATGTCAATGTTTGTGTACATAGCATCGATGTCGAGGGTTATCAAGAGTGAGTTTGGAGGAACAGAAATTTTGGAGACCTCGGATAGGAAATCCTCAGTGTTGTTCAAAAAGCTGAAATGTCTATTCGCAATTGGTTGTAGGTGGTAATCAATAATTTCACTAATTCGATAAGATTCAGAGCCGCAATCAGAGATAATAGGTCGACCCGGTGGTATCATAGGGTCGGACCATGACTCAATAGGTTTATGAATTTTTGGCAAAAGGTAAAACGTACGTGGATTTGAATCTCGTTTAGCAGTAAGGTATTTAAACTGCTTTTTCGTTATGGCATTGTTGTCAGCCATTTCTTGAAGAATTCCATTAAATTTATCACAATTATTTTGCCAGAGTGGTTCGTCTAATTTGCGGTAGTGTTTCAGATTACCGAGTTGTCGATGCGCTTCACGAATATAATTATCCTTACGCATTATTACAGTAGCAGATCCCTTGTCAGCAGGCTTTATAACGATGTCATTGTTTCTACGCAAACCTGTTAAGGCTAAACGTTCTTGATATGACAAATTTTGATGATTTTTAGGAAATTCTAAATTTTCAACACGCTCCTTGATAGCTTTTATACTATCAGGGATCGCAGGGTCAACCAACTTCGAGTTAGGTGCCCAGCCAGTTTTTTCAACAAAAGGTAGAAAGTTGTTTTTCTTGGAATTTCGAAAAAAGTCTGCTAATTTTACACGGTGAGAAAATTCTTCAATTTCCCATACCCCATTATCTAAAAGAGCATCTATGTCGACTTTGGGCCGTGGTGTTGGTACATATGTTAGACCAAGATTTAGCAACGATCTTTCTGCTTCAGACAATGTAGAACCAGTTAGGTTAATGATATTACCACCTAGGCCAATTTCTGGGTGGTTAGTACCCTGACCCGTAGTTAGTTTAAATTAAGGTGCGATAACCAACTATTATACATCCTATTTGCAGTGCACTCAGTCCAGTGGATGTTGTCCTCAACCACCTGAAATTCGGACACGGGGAGAAGGGTTCACGGCCAATGCACTTGTTGATTAAAGCACTGCGAGCATTTACTGCTAGCGATGAAGATATGCTGAGACCGGCGCCAATATGGATTGATCCATCTGCGTGGGACCAGGGTGACAATGATGAGGATGTTGCTGCCCTCCATCGTCTTGTCCAATGTGGGTGTGGGATTAACAGGTATTCAAGCCAAACATTTACCCCGGTGAACAGGGATTTTCATAAGTGTCCTTTTGAGATTATATACCCTAAAATGCATGCAGCTTGAGACCCCTAAAAGTAGTGTTGGTGTGTCTCACGGGATCCCTGAAAATAGTGTATGATTGCGTAACACTAAGTACGGTAGTTACGTCTTCTAGGCTTTTGCACAAAAATACCTGCAAAGTCTAGCATAGGACCACCATAATTCATAGTTGTGTCCATGGTACACTTTAATTTTAGCATGGATTGGAATTACTGCTTGGGAACACCAGTTTTCAGTTTGGGATCCTCAGATTTCAGCTGCATACCCCCAGAATTCATGGTGCCGGGGGTCCCTGGGTTCTCAAAAATTTAGATGCGATTGAGAAACACTGCCTATGAACCTGAATGGAGTTGCCTGATTTGTTACTCAAGTATCTGACATCAGAATCAAATATGTCACTTGCCTGCTTGGTACATAATGTCAATCAAAATGATCTACTTCCGTCAAGAAAATTGAAAAAGGCTGTCACAAACGTGTACGGGTTGTATGTCTTTGATGAATTTACAATTTAATATAGTGAAATTAGTTTTAAAATATTCAACAGCTTATCTATATAGTTACATTTAACTTTAGACTCTGTGGCCGAGCTTACGTCACTAGTAGGGTAGCTACTAGAGTAGCGTCTAAACGGTTGGAGTACGTACTCTAGTACCTACTCGGGGCTACCACCTATCAGCAAGGGTAAGTCGAGTAGTCACGTGTTTGCATTGAAATCAATGTAATTTAAACACGTGCTCATTTACGCGAGGGTAACTGATCACATGCTCATCTACCCTAGAGTAGCTATGCGAGTTTTCGCCTAAACTCGCTATGAGAATTAAGGTTTCAAATTAACTACATCACATGGAAAAGTGTGTGGAGCATGGCTAGAAGTTGGCGCTGCTTGTGATCTTTGTAAAAACCTTGCTCATCTTACTCGTTTAATTCACCTTTCCAGAGTATCCATCCATCATCTGACCTCGTATGATGTCATAATCAGCTCAGCCCGTGTATGATGATGTCACAATCATTACATCACAAAGGGTTCCATATAGACCATCAGCAAACCCCCAAAGAGTCTGACACGTTGTATGAATTGTATGTCTGTAATTCTTTAATAAACAAGCTGTTGAATATTTTGAAACTAATTTGACAGGCCGCTGTTGCTGCCTTAGGCAGCAACAGCACCCAGTCAAATTAGTTTCAAAATATTCAACAGCTTGCCTGTGTAGTTTTTTGGAAATTATAGCCAGGGTGTTCAGAGATCGATCGATCCCAACATGAGCGAGGTGTGGGTGGAGTTTATGAGGATATGCAGCACGTTCCCCGAGTAATAAAAGATCTGCTTAGTCTTGATGGACTAGAATCAAGGATGTACAGTTATAAAACAGATGGTGATACAGACAATGATGAAGAGAATGGTGGCGGTGCTGCTGCTGCTCCTGGTGGTGGTGGTGGTGGTGGTGCTCCTGGTGGTGGTGGTGCTGCTCCTGGTGGTGGTGGTGGTGGTGGTGCTCCTGGTGGTGGTGGCGGTGCTGCTGCTGCTGCTGCTGGTGGTGGTGGTGGTGGTGGTGGTGCTGGTGGTGGTGGTGGTGCTGCTCCTGGTGGTGGTGGTGCTGCTCCTGGTGGTGGTGGTGGTGCTCCTGGTGGTGGTGATGGTGGTGCTCCTGGTGGTGGTGGTGGTGCTCCTGGTGGCGGTGCTGCTGCTCCTGGTGGTGGTGGTTATATGATTAAACGCACTGGCTCAGGATCTCCCAAGGTTGGGAGATATTTTTTATTTATTTTATTGTCTGAGATTTGTTATGTTTGTTTGATAGAGGCGGTATGGCCTATAAAATATGAATAATATATATCATTCATTCTGAAGGTTTTTGAAGAGTTAATTTCGAATTAACCAAGATGTCACGTAGATTGGAGTTTTTCTTAAAGGCTATCACTGGACGCAAATTGAGAGGTTTTTTCATTTTATCCTGCAATTTATGATATTCATCTTTCAAAATTTCAGAAATTTCAACATTTTTTCGATTGTATGTTAAACTGAATGGAATAATTTCACGTTGATCAGCAAGACCAGGGTCCACGTTTATGCCGCTCGGCCATTTTGTTTTCAGTTGGTTAATCCAAAATGATTCTCGAAGTTTTCTTTGTTTATCAGTTTCTTCGGCCGTAGCAGAAAGAGGCAGTTGCTCAATAGGCATAATTTCAAAGTGTCTATCGACAGAATGACCAGGAAGATTGAAATGTTGAGCTACGTTGGTGTCCTCGTCGTGTCTAATATCGCAAAGGTGTCTAGTTGCTCGCCATCTGAAAGGGCATTTTGTTTCACCGACATACTGCTTTTGGCATAATTTGCAAGATATTAAATATATAACATTTTTAGAATCGCAATCTAAATTAGATTGAAGTTGGAATTTGCTTTTGTTCTGATAACTGACAAATGTTTTCTGATTAGGTAGATAGAGGTCTAATTTACACCTCTTCTTTCCACATTTCTGAGATTGTCCTACGCCTATAATCGGACGATTGTGACGAATTTTGGTGGTGGTGGTGCTGATCATGATGGCGATGGTAGCGAGAATAATGATTATGATGAGAATAATGACGATGTTGATGGTGGTGATGTGGCAGGTGATGATTATTATCATGATGGTGATGGTAATGAGAATGAAAGTTTTAATGAGAATGATAATGACAATGGTTAGGGATCCAGTAGAGGAATCTGATCTGTCAGTCAAGTATATGACATCATAATGAATTAAGTCACATGTAGACTGACATCATAATCAATTACCTAAATGCATGACATAGCTAAGGCTGGAACTTTTAAAAAAGTAAGTTCTACAAATTGTATGTCTTTGATTTTCAATAACTATGTTGAATATTTTGAAACTAATTCGACTAGGTGCGGCAGCAACGGCAGCCAGTCGGTTTAGTTGGAAAATATTCAACAGCTTACCTGTAAAGTTTTCAGGAAGTTGAGATTCAGGGAGTTACCACTGGAATGACTGGCTCGATAACAGAGCTAGTCATTCTATTGGTAAATTTTCAAAAATCGTCTTGGTCTGCAAATGGACATTTCTCAAGACAACTGCAGAAGCCGTTTTTGGCTGATATAAGTGTTAAAGGGTTAAAAGTAAATTTACATGCGTAAAAAGTGAGTGGAACTTAGTTAGAAATGGGCGGGGCATAGCTAGAAATTGGCGGAGGTATAGGTAGAAATGGGTTGGGCATAGCTAGAAATTGGCGGAGGTATAGGTAGAAATGGGTGGGGCATAGCTAGAAATTGGCGGAGGTATAGGTAGAAATGGGTGGGGCATAGCTAGAAATTGGCGGAGGTATAGGTAGAAATGGGTGGGGCATAGCTAGAAATTGGCGGAGGTATAGGTAGAAATGGGTGGCCATAGCTAGAAATTGGCGGAGGTATAGGTAGAAATGGGTGGGCCATAACTAGAAATTAGCGGAGGTATAGGTAGAAATGGGTGGGGCATAGCTAGAAATGGGCAGGGCAAAGCTAGAAATGGGCTTGGCATGGCTAGAAATGGGCGGGCCATAGCTAGAAATGGGTGGAGCATAGCTAGAAATGGGTGGGGCATAGCTAGAAATGGGAGGGGCATGGCTAGAAATGGGAGGGCGTAGCTAGAAGTGGGTAGGACATGGCTAGAAATGGTGGGCATAGCCAGAAATGGGTGGGACATTGCTAGAAGCTAGAAATGGGCAGACCATAGCTAGAAATGGGTGGTGCATAGCTAGAAATTGGCATGTCATAGCTAGAAATGGGTGGGGCAAAGTTAGAAAAGGGTGGGGCATAACTAGAGATTAACAGGGAATAGCTAGAAATGGGAGGGGCATAGCTAAAAATGGGAGGGGCATAGCTAGAAATGGGAGAGGGGTAGCTAGAAATGGGCTTGGCATAGCTAGAAATGGGCAGGGCATAGCTAGAAATGGGAGGGGCATAGCTAGAAATTGGAGGGGCATAGCTAGAAATGGGTGCGGCATAGCTTGTGTCTGTTCATTACATGTATGTTCATTACGTGTCTGTTCATTGCGTGTCTGTTCCTTATGTGTCTGTTCGCTAGGTGTCTGTTCATTATGCGGCTGTTCATTCTGTGTCTGTTCATTCCGTGCCTGTTCATTCTGTGTCTGTTCATTCCGTGCCTGTTCATTCTGTGTCTGCTCATTCCGTGTCTGTACATTACATGTATGTTCTTTCTGTGTCTGTTCATTGTGTGTTTGTTAATTACGTGTCTGTCTGTTACATGTCTGTTCATTACTTTCTGTTCTTTACATGTTAATTTTATTAATAGTAGTAATATAGGAATACAATCTGTCGATCAAGTACATGGCGTCATAATCAATTAAGTCATGCTGACGTCACCATAAACTACATAATGCATGTCGTAGCTATGTTCGTCAGGAATTTTAAGTCTGTCAGTTGTACGAATTGTATGTCTTTAATATTTAATAACCATTCTCTTGGTTATTCTTTATGGAACTAATATGACTGTGCGCTGTTGCTGTTATGCGCAGCAACAACACCCAGTTAAATTAGTTTCAAAATATTCAACAGCTTAAATGCATAGTTATCTTTTGTCCTGCAAATGGACATCGAATTCGCAAAGGGTTAAAATAATTATTTATGGCAAGAATGTCTCGTGTCTGTTCATTACGTGTCTGTTTCGCTATGTGTCTGTTCATTATGTTGTCTGTTCACTATGTGTCTGTTCATTACATGCCTGTTCGCTATGCGTTTGGCCATTACGTGTCTGTCCATTCCATGTCTGTTCTGTGTCTGTCCATTCCGTGTATGTTTGTTCTGTGTCTGTTTGTTCCGTGTCTGTTCATTACGTGTCTGTTCGCTATGTGTCTGTTCATTACGTGTCGGTTCTCTATGTGTTTGGTCATTACGTGCCTGTTCATTCCATGTCTGTTCATTCCGTGTCTGTCCATTCCGTGTCTGTCCATTCCATGTCTGTCTATTCCGTGTCTGTCCATTCCGTGTCTGTTCATTCCGTGTCTGTCCATTCCGTGTCTGTTTGTTCCGTGTCTGTTCATCCCGTGCCTGTTTGTTCCGTGTCTGTTCATTCCATGTCTGTCCATTCCGTGTCTGTTTGTTCCGTGTCTGTTCATTGTGTGTCTGTTCGTTACGTGTCTGTTCATTACTTGTCTGTTCATTACATGTTCATTTTATTAATAGTAGTAATATAGGAATCCAATCTGTCCATCAAGTACATGGTGTCATAATCAATGAAGTCACACGTATGCTGACGTCACGATAAACTACATAATGAATGGCATAGCTAAGTTCGTCAGGAATTTTAAGTCTGTCGGTTGTACAAATTGTATGTCTAATATTTAATAACCAGTCTCTTGATTATTCTTTTTAGAACCAATTTGACTGTGCGGTGTTGCTGTTATACGCAGCAACAACACGCAGTTAAATTGGTTTCAAAATATTCAACAGCTTATCTGGAACAACATATTCATGGTCTTCAGGGTTCGATCTAGCCCAACACGGGCAAATCGTGGGAGTAGCTTATCCAGAGATGGGCGGGCATAACTAAAACTGGGTTCATCCATTATGTGATCAACCGCACAGTCAGGGATGCCGGAAGCACGGGGGCAGCGGGGGCAACTGCCCCCCCCCCCCCCCATTGCCTTTTGGCAGGGGGCAGCGGGGGCAGCTGTGCCCTTTACCCGTTTCTCTGCGAAAAGTTTGTAAACTTTACGTTAGAACTTTAAACAAGATTTTTAGGGTATTCAGAGCAGACTGAGCAGTTGTATTAAAGTTCGGGTGTTTTGACATTAACACAAGTCAATAAAGCAATATGGAAGTGCTTCTAGGCCGAATCAAATCATCAATGTAAACGCTATTTATCTAGTGGCAGTTACATGTGCCGTATTGACACTTTTTATCTATAAATGTTGCTTGTATCTTTGCCAGTGAAGGTAAGATACATAGTCATATGCTATTTGAATTTGTGAAGTGATACTGGTCCACGCTCCGTTAATGCCTTGCTTTGTGGGTAGAAAAGAATATATATGCGATGATGTGAGGCTGGGTGCAGCAATGTGAAAACACTAAGGGATATTAGAATTAGCAACAACTTTCAAACTAAAATTTGTAATTGACGTGTGAAGCCAATGCAAAGGTAGAAATAATTTGTATACACATGGCCGAAGTACAATGTCGCTGGGTGTATTTGAGGAATGTGTCTAAGATTTGTTAGCCCCCCCCCCCCCCCCCCCCAAACGCACACACACACACGCACGCACATACACACGGAAGCACGCACGCACGCACGCACGCACGCACGCACGCACATACATACATACATATATATATATATATATATATATATATATATATATATATATATATATATATATATATATATATATATATATATATATATATATATATATATATAGAATGGGAGGAGGCTGTGGCTGTAAAAAAAATGTAAAAATTTGATGCACTTAGAAGCCATCTCCTATATCTCCCACATCTCTAAGTAATAAATATCATTCTCTTGAATTTTTTTAATAATGTGCTATTTATATGAGTATGAGTCCCCCACCCCACCCCACCCCTCTACCAACTTGTACGGTCGTGATACACATCTCTAGTCATGTCAAGCCCTTTCAGTTCTAACCACAAAAGATGATGCCACCATCCACACGTAATCAAAATCAAACATTTGAAGGCCTCCTTTGAATAATCCGGACCAAAAGTACCTCTGACACCCACCCGCCAATATGGCTAAGTAATAGGCAGCGAAATCCTAATTTAAATTACTTATTCCATATACACTAGCTGTTGAATAGTTTGCTACTAATTTGACATAATTGTGTTGCTACCTCATCTGTCTATTCATCCAGCATATGTCCATCGCATCCTTTAAGCGAGTCCTTAAGAACAGTTGGGCATGAAGGATCCATAAGGTCAGATCCATGGTTGGTCTCGGAATGCGGCTTGATCGTAGGTGGCCTTCTGGGATTTTGCACTATTTTAAAAGTTACATTTAAAGACCTGGGAAACTGCTTGACATGAAATTCAAGAAACGTCACGGTCTTCATCTAAGGCAAGAGCGGAGCAAGCCTTGTTCACATGTTCAATATGATTGGTAGATTTGTCTTGAATGACCTAGTTTTCACAAACACCACTTTTCACCTGAGTCCCGCTGATTGCAAATATAATTTTGAAATAAAGTCCATTTAAATATCTTCAAGGCAAACTGTGCAGGTCCACCGTGCAGACACATGCACGAATTCACTTACACTGAACGGGTGCACCTGACCAAAAACTTGCCAGCCCACTCGCTCACATTGTGAATTGGGAACAGGTTCAATTGACCAAAGAATATATAAGTTCTTCATTTAACATTGCTTAAAACTTAGAATGCAGGAAATCTAGTCATAGGCCTGCACCTTTAAATGGTTTTTTCTTGTGGTGGTTAGGTAGGTGGGTCTTCCCTAATACCATTCTATGAGAAGTGGGAGAGGGAGGGGGGGGGGTGGCGGGTGCACCCATTTCATATTTTCCTCCAGACAATGCCATCGTGCCCTTTTGTGGAACCTACCCCACCCCTCAAATTTACTTCCGGCGCCCCTGCTCACAGTGATGCCTGATACCAGTTCTTTATTTGATAAAGATGTACATTACGTTATGGCTTAGTGTGGAATATGGCTCCTATGACACACGATGATCTGGATTCTCTAGCGAGATCGCCAGTTTCACGCAGGACTCGGGAAGGGGCTATCCCAGGCTATGACACTGGTAGGCCTAGGAATGATCGCACACACACACGCACGCACGCACGCACGCACGCACGCACACGGAGATCGGAAAATTGTACAACCATTGTGTTATCAGCATTGAAGGTGGCCGAGATATAGGCATTTTAGTCCTACACGCCAGACATTGAATATTTTAACTCTAGTCTGGTATGGGTATCCAGAACATATATCTGAGGCGTGCGGCGAAATATAAGCCCACAACTAAACGAGATTTACGTTGATGTTGGATTGGGATTCTTTAATGCCATCATCTTAGCAGTAGGGATCGCGTGCGAAGCCGTCGAGCGCCCGGGAGTCAGTCTTTAACGAGCTCATTACCACGTGCATGGCGCTATAATTAATTATTCAGAGTATGTGTTCCAATTCTATTTTCAGCAACACTGTTCAACAGGCTGAAAAGAGAGGGTTAATATCAGGCTATCCCCACATAGCTGTAATTCTGTTAACTATTGTGGAGTCTAATTGCCACCTTGTCTGATCATCAAAATGTCTACATTCGCTGTATGCTACTGAGTTAAGAATACCTGCAATGTGAACAAATGGTACGTAAATGCCAGGATGCATATGCTACAGCACATCCAGATCGCTTTAGCTACTCCGTTACTTTTTTCTGAATGACACGCCCCTGTTCGATTCACATAGATGACGGAGTGTGGTGTTATCAGAGTGTACTTTAATATGAAAGTTAGTGATATCCTTGTATAGTAATTTCAAGCCCTGAAATACGGCTTTGGGGTCTAACTTAAATATGATCTTGTTTATCAAGGTAACTCCACTGGTTACCACCGGGATTTTTTATTAACTCGACAGCACTTCATCCCCTGATTCGATGCGTTATTAGCTGGTACACAGTCGTGAGGACATGACAAATGGCAATTTTAACCCCTCGTGTGTCAACTTACGCCTTCAAACATGAAAACTTCTAGATCAAACCAGCCAAAATCAGCTATGTAGTCGTCTTGAGGCATGTCTATTTGCAGGCCAAGAGAAGAGTATTTTTGAATATTTACTACTGGAATGACTGGCTCGGTAACCGAACCAGTCATTCCAGTGGTAAATTTTCAAAGAACACTTCTTTTGGCCTTCAAATTTAATGGACACTGGCTAAGCAAAGGCGTAACATTTTTAATCCTTACCATTTTTATGGTCAAGCCGGCCAAAATTTCAATGGTAATTTGATAAAAAGTCTTCTAAAATTAAAATTACTTGAAAAATGTTGACCGTTAAAACGAGTAATTGATATAAGTTGTATTTTGAGCGCTTTGAGGTGCTGTTGACACAAGTGGGGTTAAATGGCAATTTTAGCTGTTGGCAAATTATCTAATATCCGGGATTGCGTCATTTGACAAGGTCATGTCTGGTTAAAATTTCACCTGGCACGTTTGAGTACATTGATTATGTCAATTTCAATCTTGCGACAATACAAAGCGCCAATTTCAACGCCCAATAAATGTGAAATAAATAAGCCAATGTGTTCAGCGACTCGACAAATAGAAACGCAATCACTTGATATGAGATCAAGATATTTATCAGAGCTTTTCGCTTTAGAATATCTGTAGCTTGAATAGTCATATTAATTGAGTGAAAAACAAAACGTTGAGCAGGCAGCAAAACCTTTTAGCAACAAATTCCCCAGTCTTTGCAGCACATGGATGGTATCACCAATGTTCGCTTCATACTCCACTACTGTGCTCGCTTGGACAATAGGATATATATCGTACACGGAGTTACAGATAGATGACAAAGTTTCCTGAGATAGAAAAATGTAGGTTTAATTAATTTTGTGAAAAAGCTAGGCCCGGATGAGAGGACGGTAGGGAGGCAAGTGAACTGGTATATATTGCCTTCCAATATGAATCGGATGTATTTCCGAAAATGTTTAATGAGAGTGACCAAATAATACGCGTCTGTCTGATCAATATAGCTCGTAAAAGCAAATTCATTCCACTTATTAAAATTTTAATAGTCTGAATTGTAGACATGTTAAAGTGATGATATTGCATGTACATATTCGACTCAGATAAATGTAATATGCGATGAGAGCTTTTTTATTCGAGTGCAGAATTGAAGATTGGTGAGACAATCTGTCGCCGCGCAAACTGCCCATCATTAAAACCCACCATTCAATTACGATTTTACGTAAAAGACATTTTTCGATGACATTGTCACCTTTTCAGATTCATTTAGGTGCGCAGTTGCGCACGTCTGCTGAAAATGTGGTTCCGTATGGAACTCAACTGAGTAACCACCGGTCACTGAGCTGCGAGCAGCTTCTCCATCAGTGCTTGCAGGTGGTGCGTCTTGGTAATTGGACTGCTGTAACACTGATCGTTATTGTCGACCGCCTCAGCAGCGGAGCCAGACACCAGGAGGATGTATACGGCAAAACCACCACGACCATAACCACCACCACCAACACGAACACCACTACCACGACCACCAACCATACCAACACCACCACCGCCACCAACACCACCACCACCACCACCACCAAAATGTGTCTATAAATTGGGCAAGACAAGTATCAGGTCAAATTAGAAGACCAACGGTCTCATCCACTTTCTTTCAATTCTTTACTCCATTGCACACACAATCACATGTAAAGCGATCTCCTGATCCTCTGACACCTCCACTCTTCTAACATTGCTCAGCCTAATACATGTTCACGATTGAACAAATATTCTCCATGGCACAGGAAGAGAAGCGGCACAAAACTAACACACCTCCATATTCCAACACGCACCATCCTATTTTCAAACATATGCCAGCACAACCTAACGAATAAGCACACGCAGAGAGATACAATCATCTAGCCCATTCTGCAGATACGGCATTACCACTTTAATCCCCGAATTTGTTCAAGAAAATTTCAATTTTCTCATAGAAAATTCCCATTTGCAGCCCAAGAGAATGATTTTTGAAAATTTACCACTGGAATGGCTGGCTCGGTTATCGAGCCAATCATTCTAGTGGTAAAATTTCAAAAATAGTTTTCTCTTGCTCTGCAAATGGTCATTTCTCAAGGCCACTGCAGAAGCCGTTTTTGGCTGATATGAGTGTTAAAGGGTTAAAGCGACGCCTGCAGTGGAGAGAACCGATCTGTCACTCATGTATCTGAAGTCATCATCAATAATTTCACTATTTAGCCGATGTCTCAATCAGAATGACGTATAGCTCCGTCATTAGTGTAGGAATTGTATGTATTTGATGAATTTACAATTTAATAAACACTATGTTGAATAGAGCACCCTTCAGTCAAATCAGTTTCAAAATATTCAACAACGATGTATAGTTAACTTGAAATTTCGATTCTGAGAATTCAGATTTCAAACGTTTTAAATCGATTCCAACATACGCAAAAATGTGCGCATCCCGCCATTGAAAGCGGGCTCTGATAGTGTCAACTGGACAGACTATCAGAGCAACAGTCACGAGCGTGTGATAAGCACATGGCGACAGGAGGTTAAAGAACAGGTTAAGCACGATGGCGAACATGACAATGTAACCGTCTAGCGTGGTTTCTTATCATGTACTGACCTGTAATCATACGCTGCCAAAACATGTAGTCACGCGCTGTCATGGGAGATAACATTGTCCTTGAGTGGCCATCATGGCGCGGTCATCACCTGTCCTAAATGTGCGCTGCCAGGGATATTGTGTTAGTGGGTGTGAAGTGATAGGTTTATTTATAATTATGCTGCGTTCGAGGTTGTTTTCTAAGAATAATCGTACAGTGTATGTGAGTGCTTGCTGTGTCACGGACGCGATGACCTTGAAATTTAGATTCTGAGAGTAGTAAGTAAAATGAAGAGATTTAATTGAGCCCCAACTCAGGTGGTTACAAGTGGGCGTAGGCTAATTGACCATATATGGCGTACCCAAATGAGGCGTCTTCTGGTGGGCGTCCTTGAACAAACACGTCCAATGAAAGAACGCGTCTATAGCTTCCTTCTTTTTGTGATATAAGTCGGGATGTATGTCATGGTAAAATAGTGAGATCTTTAAAAGAAGTCATTTCTAACCAAGCAATTTATCAATTTTTATACCGCATGTGGCATGTTTCTATGATATTACACAAATACAAAAAATATCTAGTATCGTTGTTCACCCGCTCCACCAACCCCCACCCCACCTATGAATAAGATAACTCCTTTAAAATATATTTCGTCCTAAACCACATGGGCGAATTTTATACAAATTTTGGTTGAAGGATCTTATTTCGGCTTGGCTCTATACCTACCATGCACAGCTTTGATTGGTCTGTTTCCTGCGGCCATCTTTGATTTTCTGAATCTGGCAATCCTTTAAATATAACGCTGCTCCTCCTTAATCAATGACACGATTTTAACGAAACTTGGGTGCAACGATCATAGTTGGGTATACTTCAACACTTCCACGAGAATTGGGAATATCCAGTTTATTTGAAGGCCGCATTGGATTTACTCCAGCAAATCACAAAAAATATAACTCGTAAAATGTCTAGCAAAAATTGTAGCTTTAAAACTTACACTTAAACGTAAACCTTCTTGCCAGAAGTTTTGTATTTCTAATTAAAAATCTATAGTGTTCTACATATAGAAGACGATCTTTTTACTTGAAATGCCAATGTTGTAGATGAACAATACAGGCCACTGAGGCATTTTGTATTGTATCAGCATAATGTTATGAATGCATGCTAATACACTTTCTATAATGGTAGGACCACAGAGTTAGATCCGTAGACAGATCATGCACATACATTCACTATGGGTCTAGTTGCCCGAATTGCCTGTGACCTGAGCTCAGTAAAGCACAAGTGCGCGTGTTTGTGTATCGCAGACTGGCTGACGCAACCGATCAGCTGCAGATATATCCTCCGAAAGGGAGGATTCTATTGTTAATTAAAAGATAAATTGAACAAACGCAAATTTATTAATTTTTATCGGAAATAGAATTGTATTGGCTGTATTTAATCACACATTTTATTCGACTAACTAATAGAATTAGTAACAAAAACATATTTTTTTGGAAATTATAGATCGGGCGAAAACATACCGAACACTGAAATTCCGCCTTTGAGATGGGCACGAACATTCTACTGATCTTATTTTATGGGTAGGACGCTGTCGCAATATTTCTTTTGAAATATCGTGAGAAGAGCGATAGCCATAGCTGGGTAATTTTGTAGAAACAGAGACTTTGCCAATGTTTGGCGTGTTGCCATTCACATACAACAAGGAGGTGTGCTGCAGTTCGACATCAATTCTACCACACCAAGCAATGGAGGAATCCGGTCTGTAGCTCAGGTATCTGCCATCATAGAGAAATAAGTCACTCACTAGCCGACATCACAATCATAATGCCATATCTAGCTGTGAGCAGCGAAACAGCCTTTAAATGTACTAATTGTTTGTCTTTGATAAACATACAATTTAAAAAACCCCAAACGTTCTGCTAAATGTCTTGAAACCAATTTGACTGGCAGCACTGAACTCACCCAGTTAAATTAATTCCTAAACATTGAGCAGCGTATCTGTATAGTTATCTTGAAATTGGGATTCGGGGAATTCAGGTTTCAATGTTTCAGATCGATTCGAATATGCACAAAAAGTGTGCAGAGCTTTATTAGAAAACTGGTGGGGCATAGCTAGCAATGGACGCTTATATTGGGCCACGTTCAAAGGCAGAGTGGTTGTAGCAATCCAGAGATACTTCCACGTCGGAACGACAGCGCTCACCGATAATGTTACCGTAGAACAGCGGGAACTGTTTCAAACTTCAAGCGGCCTAGTCTCAAAGACAAGTTAGCGGTGGTTGAAGTGAAGACACGCTTTTTGCGACACAGTCCAGCAGGGCCACAATTTGAAAATAGAGGCGTTGCTTCTTCGAGAATACGCCTCTAATGTATTGGCCGGCCATCTTATTACGTCAAGACAATAGCTAGACTGTTACACAGACTCCCTTTCGGAGAGCAGATCGTGACCCAGTCTATCTTGGCACTATCTTAACCTCTGTTTCACTAGCTTGTTACAGACATTAAAATCGCCTCGATCTATCCAGGGGTTCGTGTGATATCGACATCTATGCAACGTCAGCAAATTATTGACCTCATTTTGTACGCGACAGATTTGAATTTTATGACGAATCAGAGGGATTATTTTTCTGTTAACTACTTGTCATACAGACTACTATAGACTTTATATCATCTCGTTTTGCGTGAAATAATATTGTCTGGTATGAAGAGAGTAGTGCGCGTATCCTTTTACGTTTCAATTCTTTCTACCACCATATTCTGGCGGAAATCACTACGCCAATGGCTACTCAATGCATACGAGATAGCTTTCTCGATCTCGTATATAGGAGATCTCGCGAGACACGAATGGCAGGGCCAGTGGTTCTGTACCACATCTTTAATTCTTTGAAACGGAAGCCGGTCAAAATATCTATTTGCAGACCAAGAAAAGACTATTTTTGATAATTTCTCACGGTAATGACAAGCTCGATGGTGATAAATCTTAAAAAATCTTGGTCTGCAAACGGAAATTATCTATTAAAGGAATAAAATGTATGTATTAACATGAAGCTACAGTGGTTGCGGCGGGGTGGTGGAGCGACGCACTGGTTCCAGTGATCACAGACTAGTTGTGCCTGAATGTTTTTTAATTGTATATTTTCAAAGCCAAACAATTCGTACACTTGACGAACTATTCACTGTTCTTGGCGAAACTAGATTACGGCATAAGTGATTCTTCTGAGGTAAACCTATGTATGATTACTGTATTCTGCGGCTGTAGTAGTAGAAACATCCTACAGCTGCAGTCAGTCCTTCTTAGCTTTTGCCCACTGTGTCTTGTCCCCAGCCGAAATCCTTAGCTTCCTCAGGTCCATTCTTGACTTGAGTGTACCGAGTCCTACTTTCTTGAGGTCACCTCGTATCACGCTTAGCAGATTTATGCAATGACGTCCTCTCCTGACTTTGTATTTGCTGGCTCCGAGTATGACGAATTCCAAGTCTCTCTGTGCTGGTGTCTCTTCTGGCATCATTGGCACATGGCCAAACATGGACCATCTTTGCTGGGCGACTTTTACAGACAGTGGCGACGTATTACACATCTTGTATAGTGCATCGTTGGAAATTATGCTGTCCGGCCATTGGTGTCCATTGATGGTGCGTAGGTGTTTGCGGTGACAGGCATCGAGTTTGTCTAGAGCTGCCTGTGGAGTTGTCCAGCTGTTACAGTTATACAGCAGGTGAACCTACTTGTGCTTATGACGTCAGATTCTTTGAACGCTAGAGCGGATCCCTCCATCGGTAGTGTAAGTGCAGCGGCAGTTAAAGGACGTTAATGAGTTCACGGCTTTATATAGACTGTTGAGAAAAACAGCGGATGTGCTCAGAGGCGAGGACAAGGGGTCGTGATTTTAGTTTCTGAACCTGACCAGTAACGATTCTGTCGAATATTTTGAATCTAATTTGACTTGACGCTGTTGTTGTCATAGGCAGGAACAACACCCAGTCTCAAGTTTCAAAATATTCAACAGCCTACCTGTAAACCTTAGAGATGGGCTAAAACCGGATTTTCCTATTAGCTGGACTGGCTAATGGACCTTTCAGGTTTTAGCTATGCCCCGCCCATCTCTAGCTAAGCTCCACCCACACCTCGCTCGTGTTGTCATCGATCGATCTCTGAACTCATTGACTATCAATTTCCAGAAAACAATACACGTAAGCTATTGTATATTTTGGAACTAATTTGACAGGGCGTCCAGTCAAATTAGTTTCAATATATTCAACAGCATCCTTATTAAATAGTAGACATACAATTCGTACAACGTGTTCTTTGATTAAGAGGTAAAAACGAGTCAAATAAAAACATTTATGACGTAATGATTATGACGTCATCTTACACGCCGCTCAGCTAACTATGACATCATATTACGTCATATGATAGATGGATTTTCTGGAAAGGCGAATTCTCCCGACCGGCCAAAGCAGTGGCGCACCTGAAACTCTGGAACAGTTTACTCGCCATTCTGTTAAGCATTACTACAGTAGCATACAGCTCAGAAATAACAAACACACTGTTGCATATTTTAGACTTAATTTGATTGGACGCCATTGCCATTAAGCCCAAACTTTTCAACAGAACATTTTCTTACACCGTGTTCAAAATCATTGTATCAAAGGTGCATATTCACACCAAAAAGCTTGAAAATAAAATTGTTAAAATTGTTTACATTTAGAATTTAGAGGCTTAAATAGTTGGGGCCATCTGTAGTGAAACGAAACCAATCTTAGCATATGAGGATTTTATTATGCACAAATCAATATAATTTTTAAGTAGTGAAATTGAATTAGAGACACAACTCCCTAATTCAACATAACAACTAAAATTATATTAATTTATACAAAATGAAATCATCATATGTTAAGATTTATTTCGTTTCATTACATTGAAGTACAACATCTAAGCCTATAAAGGTATACTATTTTATCATTTTTATTTTCAAGCATTCTGTTGTGAATGCACACCTTTAACTATCATGTTTAACTTTTTTGTTTTGGAACTTATGTATTTGACGTGCTGTAGCATCTCCAGAACAGAATTATCTTCTCCATTATAACAGGCTTAAATCTGACTTTACAGCTTATGTTTTCACTGTACGCTGATGTGGCTTAATCATGGCAGTATTTATAGTGGCGGATTCCAGTGAATCCATCAGTCATATGACGTCAGCTACGCGATGCATAGGGTAACGTCATATTCCAGTACGTCATGAATGACGTAGATAAGTTCGTCACGAACGCTTAATTGATGACATAGGCAGCAACAGCACCCAGCCAAATTAGCTAATAATATTCAACAGTCCACCTGTATAGTTTTCTGGAAATTGATAGTCAGGGAGTTCAGGGATATATCGATCCCATCACTGGCGAAGTGTGTTTGTGTGGAGGTTAGCTAAAGATGGGCGTGGTATAGCTAAAACTGGATTCCTCCATTACGTCCATATTCAAAAAGATATGTCTAGCAAATCTCTTTACAGTGGCTCACTAGGAATGTCAGCACACAACCCTACCTCTACCCCACCCCAACCTGTTTGAAAGGTGACTCCCTCGGTGATTCCCAACCATGACTGCACCAGAGTTTGTTTACTAATGTTCTGCTAGCTAGTGATGAATATCCATGATAATACAGGCTATTGGGCCGGCACTGGGCCAATACGACCCTATGTTGCCCCAATGCCGCGCCCAGCAACTTGCGTTATCAAAGCTATCTCACCTGTTTCTGGTATATTCCGATTTGCGCGGTCTTTAAGAAATCGATAAACGGTAACGATAATTTCGATTTATGAGGCAAAATATATCTTTCTTTCATTTACAACATATGTAATTCTGTGTTGTAATTGATTGATTAGCTAAAACAATCAACTTAAATTTACATCACGGTGGCAATCAATCTAAAAATAGTGGCGTAGCGCCGAGAATACGCAACGTCTCGCTCCCGTTAGAGTAGAACAAGAATTCGTGGCACTGTCTAACCGACGCGATGGTAATCCCAAGTCTCCATGTGCTTCAGTTGTACGCATAAAATGCGTCCTATACGTGCCACCATAATTATACGTATTGGACGTCCATATGCGTTTCTAGTTTGTCATATGCTCAACCGTCACTGGTGTCTCGTTCGTGGGAGGCTGTTCATGCGCATCATCATTGGTATTGCCTTCCGGGTCCAAGTCGAGGAGGTTCTTTGGCTGGTTTGGGACAGCCGCTAGTTCTATCTTTATGCTTATGTCGCCGTTGGCACTTTATATTGATTCAACCATTAGCGATGTCTTGAAGTTTTTGTTTTCTAGCAAGCGTCTCGCTGTTGCTTCGAAGTGCGTGATCTGTGCAATGTTAGTATCTTCTATCGTCATGGTTTTTTCAATCTCTTATTTTTATAGTATCTGAAGTTCTTTTGACCGTGTTTCTCTATTGTTAAATTAATCCGTATGTTCAGATCTTATGCGCAGGGTGTTTTATAACGGCCCCATCTCCTGAGTTGGTGAATGCACGCTGGGTCGTCGCGGTCACTGTTGAGTGCTTTCAATCCGCCTGTCTGTCCAACATCCCGTGGATTCCTTAATTAAGACCAATCTCGAGAAGTTTAATATGACTCGTCGACTAAGGCCCTAATAATGCAGGTTATTGGGCAGGTCCTGTACGAATATCGGGCCGTATTAGCCCAGTATTTGTCCAGAACCAGCCCAATAACTCGCGTTATCTGCATTGATCATCATGAGTTGCTATATATCAATAAGGCTGGAAATTTAATTTCAAATTCATAAGCCTGCATAGCATAGTTTCTAAGGATTTCGAAAGATTAAATACATTTACTGTCCTACATATCGGCTACTGAGTGGGCCTGTTATCTGACCCTATGCACGCTTATTGGTCAAATTATTTGTTTGGGAATCTTTTCCCTACTTGAGTATGGCCTATTGTACCATACATACCTTGCTTGGTCGGTCGTAAAACCTGTTCTATGCGACCACCTCACCGGATGTTAGACCACGAAAATCATATCTAATAATAAGGCGCTTGTATTAAACATATGGACTCCAAAATGCCATGATATAAATATTAAGACAATCATACACGCGAGTTGATGAATATTTTGGAAC
Organism: Chaetoderma sp. LZ-2023a; assembly: GCA_034401795.1. NCBI lineage: Eukaryota > Metazoa > Mollusca > Caudofoveata > Chaetodermatida > Chaetodermatidae > Chaetoderma > Chaetoderma sp. LZ-2023a. The sequence continues at coordinate 46,880,516 of CM067363.1, read as the reverse complement.
TAATTCGACGGGATCTGCTGCTGCCATAGGGAATCTTTGCCCTACTTGAGCATGGCCATTTGTACCATACAGACCTTGCTTGGTCGGTCGTAAAACCTGTTCTATGCGACCACCTCATCGGATGTTAGACCACGAAAATCATATCTAATAATAAGGCGCTTGTATTAACCATATGAACTCCAAAGTGCCATGCTATAAATATTAAGACAATCATACACGCGAGTTGTTGAATATTTTAAAACTAATTCGACAGGATTTGCTGCTGCCATAGGGAATCTTTGCCCTACTTGAGCATGGCCATTTGTACCATACAGACCTTGCTTGGTCGGTCGTAAAACCTGTTCTATGCGACCACCTCATCGGATGTTAGAACACGAAAATCTCATATCTAATAATAAGGCGCTTGTATTAACCATATGAACTCCAAAGTGCCATGCTATAAATATTAAGACAATCATACACGCGAGTTGTTGAATATTTTGAAACTAATTCGACAGGATTTGCAGCTGCCATAGTCAGCAACAGCTCCAAGTCAAATTAGTTTCAACATATTCATTGAAATTGACCGGGGTCCGTTGGTGCCATAGGCTGCAGAAACGTGCACTCAGATTGCTGGAAAAAAATCAATACTGGTTTTCGTATTTGATGTTTCAGATTCTAATTACATCATTAAGATAGAATGTGTCTATTTGGTGGTCGTAGATGGTATGGTTCACGGCCGACCAATTCACCTTTCCAGAGTACCCACCCATCATATGACGTCATAATGAACTGCGTGATGTGTACAATGACATCATAATGAATGACGTCATGAATGACGTCGATAAGTACGTCACGAGCGCATATTTGAAGACGGTCTATGCGTTGTTGTATAAATTGTTTGCTTTTACTATTTAATAATTATTCTGTTGAATATTTTGAAACTAATTTGACTGGGTGCTGTTGCTGCCATAGGCAGCAACAGCACCCAGTCAAATTAGTTACAAAATATTCAACAGCTTCCCTGTATAGTTTTCAAGAAATTGATAGCTAGGGCATTTGGGGATCGATCAATCCCAACACGGCGAGGTGTGGGTGGAGCTTAGCTAGTGATGGGCGGGGCATAGCTAAAACTGGAAGGTTCCATTAATGCCTTTATGGCGCTCTAGGCGCCAGCATCGGACATTTTTACAGGTTTTATTCAGGCGCAATGGGTACCGCTCAATCTAAACATAGAGCCTAAATTAAGTCCGAAACTCTTATCCGAGAGCCAACAAGTATTGGTCCCAATACTAGCGCAGTTCTTTAATTACTCACTTTCTAGTGCGCAGTTCCCCACTTCTTGGAAAATCGCTAATGTAACGCCTATATTCAAGAAAGGAGACAAAAGCTTATGTTCAAATTATCGACCAATATCACTGTTGAGTTGTCTTAGTAAAGTTATGGAGAGAACCGTTTTTAAACATATCTATAACTATATTAGACACGATATCACTCTATATCAGTCTGGTTTTCTTCTATCACATTCTATAGTAAATCAACTGCTTGATATCTACACTGATATTACTCAAGCCCCTGACGATCAAAAGGAAATAATCTTTCTATTCTTCGATATATCTAAAGCCTTTGATCGAGTATGGCATCGCGGCCTCCTACAGAAAATTAGGAATTTTGGTATCTGTGGAAATCTACTTGAATGGGTCGAAAATTATCTTGGAAACCGATACCAGCGAGTAGTTATAAACGGCAATGAGTCCACCCTACTTCGTTTACATGCTGGAGTGCCACAAGGCTCTGTGCTTGGTCCTTTGTTATTCTTAGTTTTTATTAATGACATGCCCAGCGATATAATTCACAATATTAGAGTTTTTGCCGATGACATGTGCCTATATGTAATGTCAGATGATCTAAAAGAACACACTGCCACACTCGATTATGATCTACTGACCATGACGCATTGAGCAAACATGTGGCTCGTCGAGTTTAATGCCTCGAAAACTACATCTCTATTTTTTCCCCTGCACAACGAGCCCGCATCCTTTTCAATCAACTTCAAAGATTCTGAAATGCTACCGTCAACTGATCATAAGCACCTCGACATTACCTTTAATAACAAAGGGAATTGGCTTAACCATATGAGTAATCTCATAGCAAACGCTCAACATAAACTCTCCTTACTTAAAGGTCTAAAATATATTCTAGACCGTAAATGTCTCGAGATTATGTACAAAACAATTATTAGACCATCTTTAGAATATGCAGATCTTATGTGGGATAATATTCCACAATATCTTGTAATTCGGTTACAGGACATCCAAAAAGCTGCTCTCAGACCGGGATGTGGAATGACACGTAGTGCGAGCACTGAAGACCTGTACTTAGAAACAGGCATCGAAACCTTGTCAAGTAGACGTGAATTTCACAGATTATCTATGCTATTTGGAATTATTAAGGGGGTGACCTGTGAGGTTCTGGTCAACCATCTTCCCACACTATCCCAGGCACGAAATCCTTACTCACTCCATTCCGCTGCCGTACTGAGCTCATCTATGGATCCTTTTTCCCAGCAACCGTCCACGCCTGGAATATGCTTCCTGTGCCGGTGAGAGATTCTGTCACTCTTCTAGAATTTAAAAGCAAACTCAAGGCTATGTCACCCATACGACAACCCCCCTGAGTGGTATTACGTAGGCCCGAGGTTTGCCAACACAATGCTATCCAGGCTCAGACACGGTTGTAGTTCTTTAAACCGACGTCTATTTGCCAACTTTCTGTCGGAATCTGCCAGTTGTTCTTGTGGGCGCAATGATGAATCTACAAACCACTACCTCTTACACTGTGCCCTTTTTAACGAGCAAAGAGTCGTTTTCCAAAATCAGCTTGCCTTGAACGATATTTCTCTTGCTAATCTTACGGTCAACTAGCTTCCATACGGGACTTACACTGCCAACTTGGAAATGAACAAACTGATCTGTAATACGGTATGTCAATATATAATTAACACCAACCACTATCAGTAGCTTCCCGTTCGCGAGCTTACAGTTTAAGGGGTAAAAGGACAGCAGCCCAACACGTACAGGTCGGGGCGAAAGCAGCACCTAGAGCTCACCTCTGCTATTCTTCCATTTGATCTTATTCCTCGCGCTCTCTGTCTCTCACCTTCTCTCTCCTCCTCCCCCCTCCCACCTCTCGGTCTTTCTTCCTACTCTCTCCACCTCACACTAAGCATCCACACACTTATGCACACTAATAGACTAATTAATTAAACTATTATGATTATCCGCCATCTTGTTGTAAAAAAGTTTTTGTATAATCTGTATGTGTATGGGAGACACGGGCATAAGACTCTAAGTCTTATCGTGCTTCCATCTGAACTAAAATAAATCACGTTTAAACCAACCATAGAGCCGTAGCTTCTTGCTATGCCAAGAATACGCGCAGCTATCTCGATCCCGTTAGCGTAGGAGATCTAACGAAGGAGCCGCACATCGCATTACACTACACACACTATAACCGCTTTTAGTTCACCTGGTTATTTAAAATCTTATTAGCTCGCAGATTCTTATGCATTCTAGGCTATATATCGAGCTACAGTAAAGCTCAGAAATAACACCTCGCTCGTGTTGAGATCAATTGCTGTAATTGATTATGTCGGCATCCTACATGTCACGTGGTTGGTTATGACGTCATATGATGGATTGATTAATTGGAAAGGTCCATCAAAGACATATAATTCGAACACTTGACGGACTTTTCAATGTTCATCGCAGACATAGATATGCCATTCATTATGCGCTCTGATTATGACGTCTACACGTGACGTAGTGGACTATGGCGTCATAAATTTCAGTTACAGATCGGATCCATCCACTATTCCGTCACTCTGCTTTGTAAAAAATACGTTATACAATGGATGAATCCACTTTTAGCTATGCAACGCCCATTTCTATCTAAGCCCCACCCATCTCTAACTAAGCTTCACCCATGCTTTGCGCGTGCTGTAATCGATTTATATACTTTTAATCCTGAATTCGCAGAATCCCAATGTCATGGTAACCATACAGATAATCTGTTGAATATTCTGAAACTAATTTGACTGCGGATGTTGCTGCCTATGATAGCAACAGCGCTCAAATTAGTTTCAAAATATTCAACAGAATGTTTATTAAATTGTAAAGACATATAAGTAAGTCGTTAATTCGTTCAACTGACGGACTATTCCAGGTTCGTGAATGAGTCAATGATGAGTATGACGTCACCCTACATGTGACGGGTATCGATTATGACGTCATATACCTGACTGACAGATCGGATTCATCCATTCTTTTGTGGGGGTTGTGTAATCCGTACAAACAATCCATTTTTCTCGATTTCTTCAATTGTATCCCCATCTCCGCATTATAGTTAATAGTAGCTGATCATATGTGTGTACAACTTGTCCTTGTTACCATTACAGCCTTCTAGACGCCAGTGATAGCTCACTAAGAGGTCATATTCAATATCGATAGCTCACTAAGAGGTCATATTCAATATCGATAGCTCACTAAGAGGTCATATTCAATATCGATAGCCTACAATTGGCGATCTTTACGCTTTAACCCTGAAACCGGCCTAAAACGGCTTCTGTAGTTGTATTGGATAATGTCCATTTGCAGACCAAGAGAAGACTATTTTCGAAAATTTAACAGTGGAATAACTGGCTCGATAACCGAGCCAGTCATTCCAGTGGTAAAATTTTCAAAAATGGTCTTCTCTTGGTCTGCAAATGGACATTTTCTTTGAGAAAATATGAATTTTTTTTAAACATATTTGAGTGTTAATGGGTTAAAATACGATCCGTTTAACGCGGACTCTGAAGTTTTATCAAGCAGTATGTTTGGCGAGTTCTATTTGTTGGTTTCAAGTTTCAAGTTTATTTATTATACCCAGATCACAAATGTGACATATGGGAGAACTAAACACACATTATTATTATTATTATTATTATTATTATTATTATTATTATTATTATTATTATTATTATTATTATCAAAATCGTTAAAACATTCATTCACAATTTCACTTTTTTTCACAGACCTTTAAACATAAAGACAACGATGTCTTATCAATGACGAAGGCGGCACTCCGTGAATTGTATTTGGAAGTGTCCTCCTCCAAGGCCAAGAGAAGACTTTACCAGAAAATGTCGCACAGGTATGCCTTGCTCGATGCTCGAGCCAGTCATTCCAGTGGTACATTTTCAAACAAAAGCCTTTCCCGGGCTTGGCAATGGGCATTCCATGGTTAAACTCGTTACAAAACATTAGACCACTTCTAATAGTAATACTCTTAATAATCCACCACTTCTAATAGTAATACAATAATAAAAATAGCAGTAGTAGTAGTGGTAGTGGTAGTAGTAGTAGTAGTAGTAGTAGTAGTAGTAGTAGTAGTAGTAGTAGTAGTAGTAGTAGTAGTAGTAGTAGTAGCGGTGGTGGTGGTGGTGGTGGTGGGTGGGTGGGTGGGTGGTGGTGGTGGTGGTGGTGGTGGGTGGTGGGTGGTTGTGGTGGTAGTAGTAGTAGTAGTGACAGTGGCAGCGGCAGCGGCGGCCGTAGCAGTAGCAGTAGTACCAGCAGTAATAGCAGTAGCAGCAGTAGTAGCAGTAGTAGTAGTAGTAGTAGTAGTAGTAGTACCAGCAGTAGTAGTAGTAGTAGTAGTAGTAGTTGTAGTAGCAGTAGTAGCAAGATAGTAGAAGCAGTAGTGGTAAGAGTATTCATGGTCGCGGTATGGTTGTTGTACGCAGCGGATGTGTCATCAACAGCAGTGACAGCAGCATCAGTTGTAGTAATATTCATTTCATCATATGCATCCGTACTCATTGTGTGTATTGTTTCATAATTATCATAATAAATCGGCAGAGAGGATTAACTAGATCCTTTTTGTATGTCGATACAAGTTTTTCGAATTTGTAATGGTTTGGTCTGTTAGTATAACACTTTGGCAATAATGCCCTTTGCTCGTTATTGAAAAAGTCGCGTGTAAAGAGATAATGATACTCATCGCCGATGTAATTTTTACCGCATAAATTACATTTACGGTCAATTTCTGGTGCATTAACCCATCTACCAGTTTCAATAGGAAGTCGATTGCTAGCAGTTAGAAACTTGGTGAGAACTTTCCGGCAGCGTTGTCCTAGCTTTAAAGGATACGGTTCTAGACATAATTATGTTTTGAACGCTCCGCATCTGCCACCCTAAGATGAATTATTTATCTCACCTGCCCATGTTTGCTTATACTGGTCAATTAATGATCGCTTAATATTGGCTATTATGCTTTCTGGTGTAGTCCATAAAACCATAGCCCGTGTTATTTAGAAGTGCCTCAATATACGTTATACACTTATATTGTACACCCTCATTATCATATTGTTTGTACATATATTAATAAATTTGGCAAGATAATTTACCTTCTTGAATCCGATACAAGTGAGGCCCAGAAGTCTATCACCCTGCACTGGATATTAATTTTTATCGGGTAGAGTCCAAGTTCACCATAAACCATAATAGAATGAGTTGCTAGTCTTACATTAAGCACAGATTTTTTTTAGGAATTGTAGGTATACTGTTTCTATCGATTTAAAATTTTCATACCCCCACACTTCACATCCATACATTGCAATAGGCCTTATTGTTGCGTCAAACAGTTTAAGTTGACAGTCTATGGGAAGGTCAATCCTGCTAATACGCCTATAAAGACTATTACATTGCTTTCCTACACTGTTCTACTAGATAGTCAATAGTTTCTCTAAATCTGTTATTTTTCGTAAAAATGATCCCTAGATATTTATAGCTATCGACGATCTTTAATTGATAATTTCCTAATTTGAAGTTCAACGTTTTAACACTTCGTGCAGTGCTGCCGAAAATAACGACGTTTGTTTTACCAGCATTTATTTTTAAATTCCAACGGCCACAGTAGTTGTTAAATTCAGTCAATGCTTTCTGCAGGTCACTAGCTTGATTTGCAATTAAGACAGTGGCTTCGGCATAGAGTAAGCCTAACAGATGTAAGTATGTTATATCATTGTCTCAGATTATAACACCTGTACATTCTGCATTTCGTAAATATTCAGTTGGTATGCATGATTACTGTATTCCGCGCCTGTAGTAGAAGAAACACCATACAACTGCAATTAGTCCGCCTTCCCTTTTGACCACTGTATCTTGTCCTCAGCTAAAAATCTTTAGCTTCCTCAGGTCCATTCTTGATCTGAGTGTACCGAGTCCTGCTCTCTCGAGGTAACCTCGGTTGCTTGCCTGCTTAACAGATTTTGGGAATGACATTCTTTTGTGGCGTTACATTTACTGGCTCTCGGTAGGGCGAATTCTAAGGCTCTCTGCGCTGGGGTGTCTTCTGGCATCCCTAGCACATGACAAACATGGACCATCTTTGCCAGGTGGCCTTTATGGACAGCGGCGATGTATTACACATGGCCATCTATACGAAGTAGTTCCTGAAATGTTCTAATATAACTTTTGTCTGTTTAACATCTTGACTGCCAGTTTCAGACCCACTCACTGAGAACACATATTACTTGGCCGATAATGCAAGGGCGACTGGGTCAACGCGACCCAGCACCGGCACAGTAAATTGCAGTATCAGCAACTGCTTCCTGCATTTGTCACTAATTAGACATGCATCTGAAACAAAGCTAGTTACACCGGTCTGTTCGTCTTTGAGTTAATGCGTCCATTTGAATTTTTACTTTCCAGTTGTTAGAAGCCAGACACGAAGTTCAATTTAACACTTTTATGGCGAATCTGGCTAAAGCCGGCTTCTGCAGCGGACTTCAGAAATGTCCATTTGCTGGGCAAGAGAAACTATATTTTTGGAAATTTACCACTGGAATAACGGTAAGCGAGCCAGTAATTCTAGTGGTAAATCTTCAGAGATAATCTTCTCTTTTCCTACAAATGAAAATTCAATGTAGAAGATTTTAATTTTTTTGATCAAATCTAACCATTAAAGTGTTAATCTCTCCAATGCGCACGCGTCCGTCTGTTGTCTTGGTTTTTCTATCATTGTTCGAGATGCACGTTGATTTTCCAGGTATCAGAAAGCAGGTACAAAGTTCAATTCGGATTCTCTCTTTCCATATCATCACCGATCTTCGGATCAAATATCAAATGTCGGGTGATTCAGGGGTGGCGTTGGGACTTCTTTAATGGAATGACCCCTGGAGGGTTTTAATATCTTTAGGGGATACCTGGATTTCTACATTGAAACACTATTTTGGCATTTTTCGGTGCTTTTTCATGTTCGATTAGACGCCATTCTGTGGAGGCGAGGACTCACATCTTTACGCATTTTACCAATGCACCACGTGCCATAGACGATGTACCCTTTGAGTTGAAATTAAATATACCCCTATCCCTGTGAGATTTGAATGGATGTGTCAATTTCTGTCATTCTACCTCTTTGCATTCCCATTGTATGACCGGAATATTCATTCTGCTATGATCTGTGCAACCTCGTGACTTAGATATCTGACCATCTGACACAGAGCCTCAACTCTCTGGTAAGCCATACTATGATTGCATGTACTAAATTTGGTAATCTTACCACCCGCCGCCGCCGCAACCACCATCACCACCACCACGACCACTACCACAAACATGAGGGAGCTGGGTTTATAGTGAGGGTAGATATTTGCTCAGAATATCGGTAATTCGGCACAAAGTAGTACGTTAAGAATTTGGGGGTAGGGGGGGGGGGGCGTTTGGACACAATTCTCCCTTTAAGATAGAGGTTCAGCTTTAACCCTTTGACGCCTGAATTACCATATTCTCAATTTCAAAATAGCTATGCACTTAAGCTGTTGAATATTTTGCGACTAATTAGACAGGAAGCTGTTGCTGCTATAGGCAGCAACATCTTCCAGTTAACTTAGTTGCAAAATATTCAACAGCATAATTATTAAGTGGTAACGGATATGTGATGTTTAGTCTTTCGTTTTCAGAGCGTCGACCAGACGATATGATAATTCCCGATTGATCAGGTCAAAAGGTACAGTCCAAAACATGACATTGTCCATTATTTCACGTTTGCCCTAACGCCCTATCACTGAAACATGACATTGGCCTAATTGTGACTAGATAAAAAATACTCACCTATACACGTTAGTTAGTCTGTACAACCAATGGAAAATACGATGAGATGGGTCAGATAGCTCAACGTATAAATGATCTTTGGTCAGACCACGAATGAAAGGGAATTCGATCGTTTTTCGTAGTGCGATTAAGTTCATCTACAATTACTTAGGTCTAAGGTAGACAGGACTATTAATGCATCACGAGAAATATTCATATCTTATACCATATAATATTATACTTACTGTTGAAAATCCTGAAACAAATTTGACTGGGAGCTTGTTCTTCCTATGGAACAGTTTCTGGTCAAACTAGTTTTAAAATGTTCAGCAGATTATTTTGAAATTGTGACGTTGGTATTGTGATTCAGGTTTCTACGAGTGACATGCAACAGATGTGTGACTAGGTGTCAGTATTAACCAGACTAACGTAGCCACCATATGTCATAAGAGGTAGAATTGACACAGGAGAAGGCGAGACAAGACGAAGACAAAACTGAACACTCTTGCCAGATCACCGAAGGCTAGCTGAAACACCATGAGTTCAGGTCTAGTATGGATACTTCCATTTGGAATGTGTTGCGTTGTCGCGGTTTTAAGTTCTCCTTCAAGAAGTCTTGATGCATCTGTGATATCTGATACTATTACCCTACTGGCAAACAAAATCCAAAGCTTGCAGGTCAAATCTGAGACCAATGAAATTATGCCACCAAAGTCTTGGAAGCAATTGAAAGGCTTTTATCCAAGTTACATAAAAGTCAACTTTCACGGTAAAGTGGAAACGTCATCCTTCAGGGAAAAGGTTAATATTTATGACAATAACATGTTTGTGTCCACCTGGATTAGTCTGGCCATTCTAGAGGCGTATGCATATGGCGCTGCTCCTAAACCAGGGGAAGCACAGATACAGATGATGCTGGATTCCAGCGCAGAATTCTATGACCACAATCGCTTCAATGGGAGTACAGCTATGAGCTCTATTAAAACATTTTGGCCACAACTTTTAAATTCGACTACTGGAACCTGGCAGAGTAACCCTGCGAATATGTTGACATTGCTAAAGAAGGTGGAGGCGATGCCTTTACATCATATTGAGGGGGTGCTGAAGGCTCTGGGACTGACAGAGTTAGCACTGTTTGTGCAGATATTGCTTCTATCCAGGTGAGAGCTGTTACATTGATAAAGCAGGCTATCAGGGCATACAATAAACGGTATTGTGTTTAGCCCCCCCCCCCCCACCCACCCACAACCCAGCCCCAAACCCCGCCCAGCAGCACCCGCCGATGCAGGGGGAGGAGAGGCCAGCGACGCGGAGGTGCAGAATATTGATTTTAAAAGACCATCCCCGATTGTTGGGGGTAGAAAGATCCACCAGTGCAGGGGCCGCATCATCGCTAAGCATACCACTGAAAATAACTATCCAGTTTTCAATCCAATATGTCCAGTGACTATGGTGATTATATGCAGTTATAACATTCTACTAAATCTATCATAAACCATGTCCAATAGTATTACTTCATCGTAATGTTCTCTTTGGCTGCATAGTAGCTCCGTCACGAAAATCTGACACAAACGTGCATTGACAATTTAATAAACGCTCTGTTGAATATTTTGACAGTAATTTGACTGACAGTTGTTGGTGCTACAGGTAGCATATTCAACAGGTTCTTTGTACAGCAGGGTAGAAAATGGGCAAAATAGAATTCTGCCACAGCTAACTAATTCTCAACATTTACATCCAGAAGCGTAGGAGACGTCATCTGAGATCTAAATTTCGAAAATCTTCGGGTGACTACCCAGACCTCCCCAATTCACCTTTCCAGAGGATTGCATCAATGATCTGACGTCATATGCCGTCATAATCAGCTACGCGGCGTGTAAGATGACGTCATAATCATCACGTCATAAATGATTATATTAGGCCCGTCTTTAACTCTTAATAGTCTGACACGTTGTACGAATTCTATGTCTCTACTATTTAATAAACTTGCTGTTAAATAGTTTGCTCGTATTGTGATCGATCGATCTCTGAACTTCCTGACTATCAATTTCCAGAAAATTGTACAGGTAAGCTGTTGAGTATTTTGAAAGTAACATTATACACAACAAGTTGGTTTCGACAGAACACACGACCCAACAATTTGCATAAAACATTTGTGAGCAAAATCCAAACCCTGTTTTGTACAGATTAGGCAACACCACCTTTATTCTTACAAACCTTCCAAAGTTAATTTTTACATATAAAAGAAAGAATTCTGGGATTTTAAGGCATTGTTTTCAACATTCTTTCCATCTAGCAATTTTTCGCAGTCAAATTATTATTACTTGGAATTCCTCAGAATTTTCTGTACCTCTTTTTCTTTTCTCTGTATCTTTATTAACACTTTACTTTTCAAGTCGCTCAGAAATGGCTTTGCAATGGTCACGAGAAAAGTTCATTTGCTGGCCAAGAAAATACCTTTTTGGAAATTCAGCGCTGGAATTGATGGCTCGTTATCGAGCCAGCAATTCAAGTGGTAACTATTTTTAAATAGTCTTTTCTTGGCCTGCAAATGGACACTCACTGAGAAAACGTTTTGGATTTTCTTGATCAGTCTTGACAACTAACATGCTGAGCGGATTAATACTGTAATAACTTAAAACCTCTGAACTTGAAATTGTCCATTATTATATTTTTCTTCTTTTCCTCAGGTCCCATCTTATGTATTTAGTGGGAATTGTCGCAAAGCAAAATATTAAATTGGTCTGGCATTATCAGCAGCAATGCTTCGCTATTCATATTCTTATTTATTGCGATTGAAGTAAACCCATATTCTCATTATAAATAAACTTCGTAAACCTCGACTAAATTGCCCAATTCTTCGATCGACGATCGTCCACGGATTTCTGCTATGAGCAGCCATCTTACTTACATATAACCATATGACTCGTAGATGACGTACGGTGCAATGGTGACGTAATTCACGTGCGATAAATTGCGCACACCACCGGATCTTGTAAGTGCCTACACACCAGCGAACATTCTGCACTCACTATGCCGCATACAATTCGCCTTTCCAGTTTTTATCTATCATCTGACGTCATCTGCCGTCATAATCAGCTAGGTGGCGTGTAGAAAAACGTCATAATCATTGCGTCATAAATGATTCTATTTGACCCGTCTTTAACTCTTAATACACATTCTATCTAATATTTTGAAACTGATTTGACTGGGCACTGTTGCTGCCATACGCAATATATAATTTCAAAATATTCAACAGCTTACCCGTATAGTTTTCTGGAAATTGATAGTCAGGGAGTTCAAAGATCGTTCGATCCCAACATGGGCACGGTGTGTGTGGCGCTTTGATTGAGATGGGTGGGGCATAGCCAAAAGTGGAAAGGCCCATTCGCGGGATTGTCTGGAGACACTCCCAACATCCTACATGTCGTATTCAATGTATAGGCCGATGTGTATCAAGATGTGTGTATTACTTTCCGCAGAGGACCACTACAGACTGTACTGCTTATACCACCTGATGCCGATTGTACATTCACCAATCTGGGACTTGGGGCTCTTCTCACCGATCTCTCTCCAGAATTCCCAAATACGCAAAAGACCTGGGTGTCACAGAACGGGAACGTAGATGTTGCCCTGGACATATTAGTAAAGTACGCCTACAGACCTTTCTCAACAGACACCAATGCCAAATGTATTGACCCGCGATCATACTACTACGCCAGAGAGTTCTTGGAGGATGCTGCTAGCAGAGGAGAGGACATTGCCCTCGTTAACACATGGGTGAGTAATGTATATAACACTCCACATTTATACATGTTATTAGGCGTGTGCGAGTATTGCTTTGATCGATCACGATCGATCATTTAATAATTGCGAATAATCGATTAATCAACCTGCGTTCAAATTACACACACATACAACAGATGTACATCAATGCCGAAGGTTGTAAATGGTGTTCAAAAATGTCCATTTTGGAGGTCAAGGGAAGACTATTTTTGAAAATGTGCCACTGGAATGCCTGGCGCGATGCTCGAGCCAGTCATTCAAGTGATACATTAAAAAAAATAGTCCTCTCTTGGTCTGTAAATTGACATGTAGTAGAAATTATTCACAATCATTCGATTATTTAACACTTCGCGATCTTCGATTTAATCACGTAAGTGAGGGACCATTATATACTAACTAAATCGGTGGATCCGATCTGTCACTCAAGTATGTGACGTTATTACCAAATACGCCATGTAGGTTGACGTCACAATCAAAGTGCATACTTAATGACGTATCTAGCTCCTTCATGAACATTGATGATTCCGTCAAGTGTACGAATTGTGCGTACGTCTTTGCTATTTAATCATAGTAAATAGGCATAGACAGCAACACTACCCTGTCAAATTAGTTTCGCAATATTCACCAGCTTAAATGTATAGTTACCTTGAGATGGGTATTCTGGAATTTCAAGATTCAAATTATATTCATTGAATTCAACACGCGGAAAAAGAGGGTTAGGGTTAGTTTCAAAATATTCAGCGTCTTACCTGTATAGTTTTCTTATCGATCGATCCGAACACAAGCGAGGTGTGGGTGGAGCTTAGCTGGTGATGGGCGGGGCATAGCTAAAAATGTAAAGGTCCATTGGCGGGGAATAGGTAGAAATGGATTCGTATATTAGACAAACTGTACCGGTGCCTGAGCAAGCGCCTTCATAACCACAATAAACCAATGACTGCTACATCATGGTCTCAAAGGGGGTTCATAGCGTGTAATGGCACTAACACGATGGCCAGTCATGGGCAATGTTATCCTGCATGACAGCGCATTAGCTCAGTCTATAAGTCCAATATGACACACCGCGTAATCAGGTTACCTTGCTAGTTCTGTTTGTCATAATTCTTAACATGTCATCACGTAATTTAACATACACGGGTGGCTGTTTCTCTGATTATCGATCAGTAACCTAATTACTGACCCTGTAAGAGACACGTACCCAGGAGTGACAACCTGATTTTGAGGACCCCGAGAGAGATTGACATAGCGATAGATAAAGAAATGGGGAGAGATCAAAGTTCATGTCATCCATCAAATTTCTTTAGGACAGACGGTCTTCGGACTACCTAAATATGTACTTGCAAGCTCTAAGCTTACAATATAGATAAAACTCATGCAGTGTCCTTACAAAGAGAAATTCACCACAATGGACATGCATGCCACAGTTAAGCGCAAAAAGAACGGCTCCTTGTGTCAGAGAGACGGTTGATTCTTGCATTGTAACAACAACAAAATCTATGAACAAAAATGTCATCTCGGCGTCAACACGTCTGTAATGCGAGTACATGTATGAGATGTGCCGCTGTAATATGCGAGTCTCATACAAACAGGTCTCATATCATTGTCACATGTCAATCAAATCTTTGAATTGGCAAACACGTATGCCTCGTTGCAAATAGAACGGGATGTTTCCTGGTACAACGGTGAGCTGGGAATGTCCTTTTTGCGATACCCATAAATTCTGCCATTTTGCCGATTTCGCGCATGTTCACACGTAAAGTGTTTTCCATCTGTGAAGCCATCTGTTTTCCATCTATTTCACATTCGACGACGAAAGACGGTTATTTAACTTTTTGCAGCGAATGTTACATTTTCGCCCGCCATTTCCGTCAAGGATTGATATCGAATTCTTTGGTAAACTTTCAAGCTAGACTGTATTGCAAGCATTTTCACCGAAGATCGACCACTGCTAATGCCACATACTCTGAGATCTGTGTGCCCCTGCACATGGGAGTTCTTCTTGAGACACAATAGTATCTGCCACATAATTTCGTTGTTCTTAGTCTATCATTTCCAGACTAGATAGTCAAGAAGATATTCCAGAAAGCTATACAGGTAAGTTGTTGAAAGATTTGAAACGAATTTGACTAGGTGCTGTTGCAACAGCGTTCAGTCAAACTAGTTTCAAAATATTCAACAACACGGTTATTAACTAGTAAAGACATACAATTAGGAAAACAACGCGTAGTTCATCATCAATTATGTGTTCGTGACGATCTTATCTACACCATTCATGACGTCACTGATTATGGCGTCAGCCTACATGTCACCTATTTTATTATCGCGTTATATGATTGAGCGTGGTGGGCTATACCACCCTGCATCCACCCCACCATTGTCTATGGTCTTAGATGGAGGGGATAAGGGGGAAACAACATTTACCCCACCCCCTAGCGGGAGTTTCTTCTGTCGTTTGTAATTTATTAAGCAGCAATAGCTCACAGTTAAATTAGTTTCAAAATATTTAACAGTATATTATACATAATTTGTCCTTTCTGGTCTTTATGTGTTATAGGGCTCTGTGTTTTACTACATTGTTATACAATATCCGGATCCGCGGTTCTTAGTTTCAGAATGTAGATAATATCCG
>CM067363.1:46777494-46854994 GCA_034401795.1 Chaetoderma sp. LZ-2023a | reverse complement strand
GACGTTATTCTTCAACGTTTCCGGTCCACTCTCCGCGAGCATGTGACTGGAGTGATAATTTCCAAGGCTAAACAGGAGGGCTCGGATATGATATACTATGATGACTTTCTGGGAGACGGCGACGAAACCCTTTTTGGCAAACCTGTGGTAAGACACTGCGTTTTCAACTAGTCTTGTTAACTCATGAATCCACATTGTATAATAAATGTTCTTAGCTCCCATTCCTACTTTGCCTGAGCTGATTGTATACATTGCTCGTTGACTCATAAACAGTGTCTTCTCAGTGTGCGTGCGTGCGTGCGTGCGTGCGTGCGTGCGTGCGTGGGTGGGGGGGGGGGGAAGTAAAATATACACACAGGATTGAATCTTGCAGACCACCGCCATTCCGTTTTTTGTCACGTTGGAAAAGTTTTTCGGATTTTCTTAATTTTTTCGGATTTTTCAGATTTTCTCGGATCACACCCAGAGTTGTGGGATCCTAGGTTATCAAACCATGCCTGTGACAATTTAAGCCAAATAGAACCAACACTTTCCGAGATATTGATAGATCAAGAATTTGAAGCGATCCGAATGCCACGCCCAATGTTTAAAAATGTTGAAATCGATGTATACACTTTGAATCCTGAATTATAAATGTTGAAATCGATGTATACACTTTGAATCCTGAATTATAAATGTTGAAATCGATGTATACACTTTGAATCCTGAATTGTAAATGTTGAAATCGATGTATACACTTTGAATCCTGAATTATAAATGTTGAAATCGATGTATACACTTTAAATCCTGAATTATAAATGTTGAAATCGATGTATACACTTTGAATCCTGAATTATAAATGTTGAAATCGATGTATACACTTTGAATCCTGAATTATAAATGTTGAAATCGATGTATACACTTTGAATCCTGAATTATAAATGTTGAAATCGATGTATACACTTTGAATCCTGAATTATAAATGTTGAAATCGATGTATACACTTTGAATCCTGAATTATAAATGTTGAAATCGATGTATACACTTTGAATCCTGAATTAGAAATGTTGAAATCGATGTATACACTTTGAATCCTGAATTATAAATGTTGAAATCGATGTATACACTTTGAATCCTGAATTATAAATGTTGAAATCGATGTATACACTTTGAATCCTGAATTATAAATGTTGAAATCGATGTATACACTTTGAATCCTGAATTATAAATGTTGAAATCGATGTATACACTTTGAATCCTGAATTATAAATGTTGAAATCAATGTATACACTTTGAATCCTGAATTATGAATGTTGAAATCGATGTATACACTTTGAATCCTGAATTTCCAGCATCCAAATTTCCAGGTAAGTAGTTGAAATTTTTAAACTAATTTGACTGAAGGCTTTTTGACTGAAGGCTTTTTGGCTTATGTTATTGCTCAATTGCTTATTTACATTCACACTTTGAAGGTCGACTGGGTCGCGACCCTACTGATCTCCGAAACACTAAGGACATCGACTGGTTCCCGACTTTATTGAGCTCCTAAGAGGAGTATGTGTAATAGTCTATTATTGACATTCGTCACTTTTGAGGTCAAAACTGATATTCATTCCATCAATTGTGTTCAATCAGATCAATGGTGAGGATCGTATCTATACAACAGCCATGTCAGTGAATGTACTTCTGAATTCATGGGCGGTGTTCGATCAAGGAAAGCTACACTGGGATACAGGTAGTCATGGAGAAATCCAGTTTTAGATATGCCCCCCCCCCCAACCATCTCTAGCTAGCTCCACCACACGCTTTGTTCGTGTTGGAATCGATCCAGAAAACTATACAGTTTAGCTATTGAATATTTTGAAACCAATTTGACTGGGTTCAAAATATCCAACATAATGGTGATTAAAAACAGTAGAAACATACAATTCGTAGCCTACAATTTGACGGACTCGTAAGCATTTATGGCGGACTTAGACGCGTTATTCATGACGTAATTGATTGTGACGCCAAACAACATGTGACGTAGTTCATTATGACGTCATATATTTGACTGACAGATTGGACTCCTCTATTAGCGGATGACAGTTTTACGTGATTAAAATAGAAATAACTAGAGTGCAGTCTAGAGAGTCATGTCTCCCGCCTTTGCGCTCTGTTTTGGCAATGTACGTAATGACCCCGTGATCGAGATAGTTGATCAGTTGACCTCAAACTCAAAAGCAATTTATAAACTATCGTAATATGAAGGCGTAAGCTAAATCTGGTGACTATACCTTCTTACATTCCACAGTTATAGTCAGGATGCGTATTCCGGTATGCACTCTGTGACTCCTTATCATAGATATCTGATCTCTGCAAACAATGCTACGTTGGGTCTTGCTTGCCAGATTTATGGTTATAAAATATATTTCTGGATGCACTTAGTAACCACGTGACATAGAAATCTGTACCGTTTGACATCAAACTCATTTTTAGCTAGCCATCTATAATATGAATCAATATGCCAAATTTTGTGATTTTAACTCATTGGAGATATCCCTCGGATAAAACAGACAGACACACAAACAGACACACAGACTGCACTAATCCCAATACTTACATCAGCCTTTGATGGCGTGATTAATTATAATTAGGTGTCACTGAGGATCTATTGTTAGACAGGCGTGCGATTAAACCGAAGTACATGCACCTACCTACAATTTTAACGCTAATTCGCAGTGAAAGTGAAGTTTTTTTTGACAAATTTACCACTGTAATGACTGGCTCGATAACAGAGCGAAGGATTTCAGTGATAACTTTTCAAAAGTAATATTTTCCAGGTCTGCAAATAATATTTTCTCTGCAAAAAATGTGAACAAATTGGAGAATTATAGGGTTAAAGGTTTAAAATATGTTGTCTTGACAATAATGTATTGATTGGTGATGTATCATTTATATACGTATGCAACTGTACAGCGCTGACAGCCGGACAATGTGTTAGGTGTCGGTAGTAGCTCAATAAATGGTTATGGCGGTCGGTCAGTTACTCAGTCAGTCGGAAGCTTATTCTGGGCTGTAGTTTCAAGTGTTTTTGGTATACAGTAATGGAATTTGGGGGAAACGTTGCCAGTGGAGTCCTGACGATGTGGGATGAAGTTGGGGTCAATATGTCAAGGTCATGGCGACTAGATTAAAATTCATTATTTTGAAAACATATTTTTTATAACGCTGGTTCTACTGGAGATATCGTGAGCAGATTTTGGAAGAAATGTTACGGGCGGAGTCCTCAAATATCAAGGTCACAGTAATATGATTAAAATTTCTTTCAAGCGCAATGATGTAAGTATTACAATATTTGTGCTTGTACGTAGAGTTGTTGTTGCACGCGTTACTTATACTGACTGGTTGCACGAACAGCAGCTCAATAAACCGAAATGCCACTTAGGCAGCCAGTCCGTCAATCATCCAGTCAGCCAGTCAGTCGGTCGGTCGGTCGGTCGGTCGGTCGGTCGGTCGGTCGGTCGGTCGGTCGGTCGGTCGGTCGGTGGGTCGGTCGGTCGGTCGGTCGGTCGGTCGGTCGGCCGGCCAGCCAGCCAGCCAGCCAGCCAGCCCGCCAGTCAGTCAGCCAGCCAGCCAGCCAGCCAGCCAGCTAGCCAGCCGGCCAGCCATTCATATACAGCAAACAAGCTTGGTGTATGCATCCAATTTCTAGATTCTATCGACCTTGTTCTTACTCTGATCGTATTCGGTGCAAATGCACGTGTGAATGTAACGTTTCCATCTTATAATTAACTGTAAAATAACCTTTTAGGACAGGATGTGTATACGGGCAATGGACCTTTCCAAGTTTATCCACCCATCGTATGACGTCATAATTAAGTGATATGTATACTGACGTCATAAGCATTACGTCATGAATTATTGAAAATAGTCCGTCTTTAGCGCTTAATAATCCGGCACGTTGTACGAATAATATTGTATGTCTTTGCTATTTAATAAACATGCTGTTGAATATTTTGAAACTAATTTGAGTGGGCGATTGCCTATGGCAGCAACAGCACCCAGTCGAATTAGTTTCCACATATCCAATAGCTTACCTGCATATTTGTCTGGAAATTGATATTCAGGGAGTTCATAGATCGATCGATCCCAAGACGAGCGAGGTGTGGGCAGGGATTAATTAGGGATGGCCGGGCATAGTAAACACTGAAAGGTCCATTGCATTCACACCAGCTATTAATTCTGTTTCATTCATTCATTGTGACACATGTTATATCATTCTCTTCTACAGATGTTCCAGCCAATGTGATGGACAGTGTACGAAAAGCGGTCACGTGGTTAAATACGTACACTCTGAGTGGTAAATTCAAGCCATGGAATGCATTCTTCTCTGTAACAGCCAAAGGACGAGAGGTGGGTCATTTTAATCACAACGATACGCCCGATAATGCCAGTTACTGGGCCAGCAATCGGCTAATACCGGGCCGTGTTGGCCCGATATTGGCCTATTACTGGCTTAGTAAACCGCGTTATCATTGCCATAACATGCTTCGCATTCCTCTGGCATGCCATTCACTGTTAGCCAGATTAACGCAATGGTTTGGCAGCAAACTCAGTCCCAAAAGAGATATACCTGAATTGTAATTAAAGGTGCATATTTACAACGGAATGGTTGAAAATAAAGTTGTCAAAGTTGCATACATTTAGACACTTAAATTGTAGGGTTAGATGAAATGAAAAGAAATAACTCTTACTACATGATGATTCCATTACGTATAAAGTAATATAATTTTTTAAGCTGTGAAATTGAATTATAGACACGAGTAGTAGTATAGGGGGTCAAAATAAGTTATTCCGAGACAGTGCCCGGCCACCCTGCTCACGACTGTAGTGAGGACAGCCGCAGTGGCGGCAGGAAGAACCTCATTTCCCCCTGCCATCTTCATCATGGCCACATTCGCCACCACGTTACTGGCGACATGGACTGCCAGAGGTTTTGCTTTAGTCAGTAACTTCTGTGTCTTGGTTCGCAGCAGGTTCTCCACCTTCTGAAGACTCGCCTGGCTCTCGGGCAGTTGCTTTATGATCTGTATCGGTGACATCATTGTTTAAGCACTGAGTTTACAACGTGGTTAAATGTCTGCCTCCACTGTCGAGAGAGTTAATAAGATCTTCCCTGTCTGCATCTGCCAGGTGGCTGGGTTGGTACTCAGGAATATTCATCTCTTTATTGAGACATCTTAAACATGTCTAGGCTCATGCTACGCGAAAAGTACTATGATGTCTTCTGGAGGGAGTTGAGGGACTACAAGAAGAAGACACCGGATGAGCTCGCCCAGCTCTCCGGTGCTGAGCTGACAGAGGAGCTGACAGCTTTGAAGTTCTATCTAGGATTTGGGAAGGGGCAGATCTGCTTCCTCGAATACCTTATCATGGGCGAGAGTATCGTCGAGCAGCTCCTGCGAGCTAAAGGTTTCTACAAGGATCGGGAGTATCTGTCAGATGTGTTCCAGCAGTTGCAGCCCTCCATGGCCTCACCTGACTCAGACCTGAACAAGGCTCTGTGATACTACAAGCTGGAAAAAGGATGTGCTGTGGAACCATCCAGCCCTTGGATGTGCATGTTGGCAGCGTGTATAGGGGCTGTATGGCAGGCCAAGCTGGTGCAGTGTCTCACCATGGTCCCCACTGCTACTGTAGAGAGTCAGGATGGTCTTATAGCTGATCTGTTAGCAGCGGAGGTGGCTGATCCTGAGCGCCAGGATAGCTAGGCCTGACACCACACGTAGAGCTACCATGGGAAGCGGTGCCATGTCGACTGGCTGCAGTGTTCGGGTCGGAATGACTGTATGGCCCGTACTATGCGTAGGTGCGTTGATATCAGTGTTGAATCCGAAGTGGACACCGGAGGAACTCCCCTCGACTATCATGTTGTTATAGACCCTGACTTGGAGGTCCTCGATGTTCACGATCATGTTGCTCGGAATCAACCGTAGGTGTGGTGAAATAGCAGTCAAGTTTGCGACGGGCCTTCTGCAACCACTGCTGGAACTTAGCAATAAGACTGCTGGGATCTGCCATGATGATCATATCTTCAACGAGACTGATGAACATGGCCTGGACCTCTGCTCCGCTGATACCATCTATGGAATGATGCAGCTTGGTCCGTGCTGTAAGGAGGCAGTAGCACAGTGCTTCTAGGGACCGGTTGATCCGAACGATCCCTGCTGGTGTGAGGCTTGAGGTGGTGTGTCGGACAAAGTACTTCCACACATCTGGATAGTCCTACCGCGAGCCAGTGACGTGCATATTTTGCACCAGGGCTCCAGGGTCGGAGTCTGGATCGAATGGCCTACTTGTCGGGGTGTTCGTTAGGGGAATCCTGAGTAGTCACGTCTCGGGTCACCATACATAACCCCTAGGCCGCTGTTGTCACCACCATGCCACCGATAGTCTGGGTGAGCGCTGAACTCTCTCTGTAGTCTGCTGCCCACTGAGACGCTATAACTGTTGAGCTGTGGGTCGAAGTCGTTTGTATCAGGGAGGCTTGTACCCAGCTCATGGAGGATTCGTCACACCGTGAAGTACACATGGAATCTGAGACAGCTGGTGATGAGCACAGCTTATTGAGTACCAGAATAGGAGTGAAGCAGGGTGGAACTTACTCCACATCCTGCCGTGGCACACAAAACGGCAAAGTTCAGCTGCTGATTCCAGTATGAGAGGCTTGGAGTAGCCATCTAAGTATGAGCTTGCTTCGCATCCTTGATGGTGATGGGGCGGTTGGTCAGCGGTCGTGGGTTGACAGAGAAGCTGGTTCGTGACCGTCCATCCACTGTGATGGAGAATGGTGTTAGCTCTGGTATATCATCCAGTAGACCTCTCAGGCTGGTCAAGGGTGTACCCAGGGGAGGCGGTTGGCTCCAGATGACTGTCGTGAGGGTCAGTGGGAAGGCCATCTATACTGGTGTTCTTAAAGCTATCATACAAGCAGCACACTATTTGTAGTCATCTCGACTCCAGAGACCAGCGAGGTGACCTCGCTGTAACATCTCGTTTTTTTAGCTCCTCCATATCAACTCGCCAGCTGGAGCCTTTGAGGTATTGCTGTTGCACTTTAGGTTTCTCCGTGCGGTACAGGGCTTGGACCTTCAATATATGGTGGTACTCTTCATCGGTGACCTGGCCATCATCGAGAGCTTTGCTGACAGACTCGTCGATAGTCTGTAGCATAATCTGTGCCAGTGTCACGTACTTAGCATGCTTCTGTAGCCTCCTTCTGATCTGCTGCTGCCCCCCCCCCGCCCATGGCCAAGACAGTGGCGGCTAGTGTCACGCCACCCAGCGGGATGGCGACGAGGGCACCCACCCCTGTAGCGAGAGTGGCAGCAGCTGCCACACCAGCACTGGCTCCAATCACAACCCGCGAGGATGTTGTATGCTGTCTTATATCGCCTGCACGTTCTGCTGTACCTTTCTGCTTCACGGACGAGATTCTGTCTGATGGTATCTATCTGCTGGAGTCGCCAGCCGTGGATGGTACCGCCCTCGTCAGCAGTCATGGAGGGGTATAGTTCTGGCTGCTTCCGCCACTCTGATTTTGCCATAGTATATCTGGAGGCTTAAACCTGCATCACCTGCAGAATCTGCTCATGAGTCATAGAAGGGTTCATTTTGGAGAGCCTGGCGAACCGTACCAGCTTGCTGGTGTTGAGACAGACGTCTCTTAGGCAGTGGTCATCCAGCACTATGTCGGGTGCCAGTAGCTTTCTGAGATGTGACATCTGGAACTTCACCTTATCACTAAGATAGTAGGCCCGCCGCTGGATGGCTTTCTTGGTCTTACACTTCTGCGCCGTCTCCTCTTCCCACTGTATGCCCTCTGGCTCATCCTCCTCTGAGAAGACATCTGGCTCATCGTAGTATGTGAAGACATCTGGCTCATCGCCATATGTGAAGACCCCTGGCTCATCGCCATCTGTCAAGACTCCTGCGTCCCGCTTACTCTTCTTCAGGAGGGCCTGCCAGTATGTGGAAGCTTCACTGTTCCTTCGCCTCCTTGCAATGCTCGTGTTCTGTTGATACCAGCTCTCCTGCTGTAGTCGCTCTCCTTCTTGTTGCAGTGCAAGCATCTGTTCGTTTTGTGCAGGGGTCATGAAGGGGCAACCCTCTTTCATCATCTCGACAAAGGTCAGATATTCCTGGTATGATATCATGTTGTCGTCAGGTCAATGAGTAATAAGAGTGTACACTCTAAATGGGCATCTGATATCCCATCCGTGCTGGCATATATGTTATTGGAGGGGCTGTCAAACAGGTGTTGTACAGGTGTGAACAGGCTAGGACTGAGAGCTTTCCATAGGTTGCTGTTGGCACCTGGGAGATACTCTATCACGTCCCGGCCGACTTCTACCTGTGAGCTGCTGTGTGCACTGCCTGGAGGTTAATGTAGCACATCGGCGTGTATGTATGTTGTGCCCCGCTGGGGCACCTCGAAGAGGACCCATTCTACACGGTACTGTACCACCCGTCTCCCCTCTATAGAGGGTGAGATTACGTTCTCACCACTGGAGAGCAGCAGTCGGACAATCGGCATGGTTATATGTCTGGTTTAAAACCATCCTATAGCGTGCTATGGAACCCATATTTGCTCACTCGACTGGTCATGCTGAGATGGCGGATGTGTACGCAGTTGATGCTGCCAAGGTAGAAGAGAGTGATGGCAAATCATTCGCCCTACAGTACGAAGCAATCTCAAAGGCATTCTCCCTCCACCCCATTGGTGATGATGGTGTGGAGCTGCTCACAGACCTCAAGGATGTGATGAAGGAGTGCCTGGGTCGCAACATAGATGGCCGCAAGATCGTGTTTCAGTACGATTTCCCGAAGAGGAAGTACATCCTCGAGCCATTGATTGAGCTCTCGGATACAGAGGTGGCAGACATCAACACCCTAAATAACGACCTCAGCTTTCATCTGGTCAAACCCTATTCGAGCGATGCCCCACCGATGGCCCATGATGGCCTGCTATTGACCCTGGCAAAAAACCGGCAGTTCATATTGGAGAAGAATGAAGTGTGGTACCGTGCTGGACCTGGGGGTTTCTGGCAAACATGGTTGCCCCTATATAGGCCTCTCGCAGTCATTGACATAGAGGTTACTCCCCTCTCCACTGTTGTGAAAAGAATGGGACAGTTTGAAAGCTCTACAATCGGGGATCATCCTTCCTCACATACATAGGTGATGGTGTCTCCCTGACGAGGGTGGGTCACTGGATCGGAGTTACATGTGGAAAGCTCCTGCTGCGTCGTTCATTCGATGGACCAGAAGAAGCTGTTAACCTCCAGGAGGGCATCCTACGGGTAGATGGTGTGTCACATGTCTCCAAAGTCAAGGGTGCTGTTAAACTGCTTCAACGAGTTGGACTCACTAGCCCCCAAACGACTCATATAGTCCTAGAGCTACGTTTCTTATCCGGCAGTAGAGTGAAGCAGCTAGCCCCTGCCCCTGAGGGGATGAAGATCACCATCGATCCGGATGGAACAAGGCTCGATCTGGCACATATATTTCTCGAGGGGTTCACTCTGTTCAGTTTAACTCTTCATATATAGCCATGATTCTCATCATACTGCTCGTGCTGCCGTCTACAGCAGTGGCACAGGGCGCTGAGACTGCCATGATATTAGATGCCAAGTGGGCCCACTTCCGGGATGACGCCCAGTGCAATCCTTGGGTCGACCCCTTGCGGAGATACATTTACGACCGCTTTCAACCACGTAAAGAGCTCAAGTCTGTGTACCACTTCTATGGGGTGGAGAGGGTAGGCCGTGGTTGTCTGCTGGAGACCCCTGCTCAGCACCAGATTCTCTGCATAACATGTGAACATGCCAGAGTCAGCCGTGGTTCACATGCTAATCACTTTAGCCTCCTCCCATGTGAGCGTTGTCAAGGTAGATGGAAGCCCCTATGGGTGGTCAAATCATCATGCCGATGCGACTCTGGCAGAGACTACGTGTTTGTCTGAGCCTACACAGAATAGAGCGAGAAAGAGAGAGGCCGGCCTTGTGGTTGATGGCGATCAGTGGTGTATATCACTGTGGAGGCTTGTCTCTAAATGGGCGTTCATCCTCTGGTAGTAGCAGGGTGATACAACCTCCCTCTCAACAAGCTATGCCCTAGGGATTGAGAGGGCGGTGGGGGCCACGGATCGCCGAACGGCGGTCAGTTGCAGTTGAGGGAGGTGGTATCATTTTGACCTCGACCCTACTTTCCATTTAGACAAATGAGGCCCCCACCTGATTTCCATTTAGACAAAGGAGGTGGTATCATTTTGACCCCCTATTACTACTCGAGTCCTTAATTCAACTTCGCGATTAAAACAATTAGAAAAATTTGCACGGAATAAAATCATCTTACGGATTATATTGAGGTACACAGATTAGGTCGCTAAAAGTATACAATTTATCAATTTTATTTTCACACATCTGATGTGAATGTACACGTGTAATTATTATGTTGCTGTGTATAGATAGAAAGGAGTTACCATATCAACACTACAGAAGAAATCATGAATGAAACAACAGAGTAGCGAACAATAGACAAGGTCACGAGAAAAGTAGGATGGGATTAAGACGTACACGCTCTAAGTTAGCGTTATGATGCTGGAAGAAAATGACAGGTAAACAACGTGATACAATGGAGGGATACAGTTTTAGCTATACTCCGCACATCTGCAGAGTAAGCTCCACCCACACTTCGCCGTGTTGGGAGCGATCGATCCATAAACTGCCTGACTATACATTTCCAGAAAACCATACTGGTAAGCCGTTGAATAGCAAATTAAGTTCAAAATATTCAGCAGAATCTGTACTAAATAGTAACGACATATAATTCGTAATACCGCTTAGTCCGTTATAGATTAAGTGTCTTGACGAACCTATCTACGTCGTTCATGAGGCCATTGATCATGACGTCATGAGACAAGTCACGCAGTTGATTATTACGTTATCTGATTGAGGGATAAACTGGAATTGTCCATTGGAGACATGGAAAGCATAAGAAGGCAGAGATCTGACCATGTGCTGAAGGAGCATCAAGGTAGAGATTCCAACAAATGTGTTGCGCGTAACAGTACCTATGGGTACAGGTCTTATAGAAGTAAGTACTGCAGTGGATCCCAAGATTCACCAGGAGTCACGCTGTGAATAGATCACGCTTATTAGCAAGCTATCACTGACCTCTCCAGATCCAGAACAGCGATTATGGGAAACAATGGCGTTGAATTGATTATAGTGCCATATTCTGGGAAAGTCAACCAATTCAAACAGGTGCGGGATAATCCAGACTGCGCTCATATCCTGGCCCGAAGTCTGTCGCAAGCCGAACGAATGGATGCACACACCTATATTAGCACTGTCTAACCCACACAAGACCTCATCCCACAGATGATACTGTTATAAAATGAGCTTAGTGTTCTCTCTCTCCCCCCCCCCTCTCTCTCTCTCTCTCTCTCTCCTCTCTCTCCCCTCTCTCTCTCTCCCTCTCTCTCTCTTTCTCAATCTCTCTCTCTCTTCTCCCCCCCCCCTCTCCCTCCCTCCCTCCCTCCCTCCCTCAACCACCTCCTTTAAATAACCACGTAAGCGTTGCATCGTGATCAGATCTAACGATATCATTTCTAGATATGGCGCAGCTATTTGTAGTTAAGATCTCCACACTTTGTATGCGTACTGGCATCAATTTGAACTCCTAGAATCTAAATTTCAAGGTAACTACGCATGTAAGTTGTTGAATAATTTCAAACTAAATTGAATGGGGACTATTGCTGCTTATGGCTGCTGCTACCAGCCAAATTAGTTTCAAAATGTCCAACATAATGATTATAAAATTGTTAATTACAGACATACGACTTTTTGACTTTCGTGACGGAGCCATACGTCCGAATGTTAGTGACGTCAGCTAACTAGATTATGATTTACTGTATTTGGGTTACCGATCGGATCCCTCCATTTGTACACATCCATGATTTATTGTTATACTTTGATTTTCATTTATTTTTTTAAAGATGATGCCTTATTGGTACCCGATCAACTTCCTGCAGTACGTAAACGGTACTGACATTCCCGTGAATACTACCCAGATCCCAGTACAGGCCATCGTGGCAATGTGCGGAACGGTTCCAGAGAGCGTGTATCAGACCATGCTTAAGCAAACGCATTTCGGAACTCCTGGCACACCTCAGGCTTTCCCGGGGTATAATGGCAAGGATGTTTTGTTCAACTTCTGGTCATCTGATGCATATACCTATTCAATGTCTTTACTAGCTCTCGCTCAGTTTGGGAATTTAGAACGGGCCAGTTCCCAGGATACGCCATTTTTGGGTTGAATTACCTCCCACTAAAATGAACACACTGCATGCAGCCATTCACACGTACGCGCACAACTAGTACACGCACGCGCGCGCACACACGCACGCACACACCACGCCACACGCGCACGCACGCACATGCACACATACGCACATTGGCATATACAATACATGAGTAAGTAAATAAGGTATACATCATGTATAATGATACGGTAGATTATCGCTCTCTTCCTGCCTCCCTGCCTGCCTGCTCCTCCTCTCACCACCTCCTTACCTGCCGCTCTCCTCCCTACCCTCCTTCTCTCCACCCCATTCTCACTCCATCTCTCCTTCTGCCCTCTCCCTAGCTCTCTATCTTTTCTCTAACTATCTATCTCCCTCTGCCTTCCTGACTCCCTCTTCCAGTTTTCCGCTCTCCCTCCGTTTCCCTCCACCCATCTCTCTCTCTCCGTACCTCCCCTCCTCTCTCCATACCTCCCTATTCCCCTATCGCCCTCGCTTTCTCTCTCCACCACTCTCCCCCTCTGTCTCCCTCCATCTCTCCTTCAGCCCTCTTCCCCTCTCTCTCTCTCTCTCTCTCTCTCTCTCTCCCTCTCTCTCTCTCTCTCTCCATCGTTTCTCTAGCTCTCTATCCCTGTCTGCCTCCCCTTCCACCCCACCCACCATCACTCCCTCTCTCCACCTCCCTCTCCCTCTTTTCCACTCTCCCTATGCCTCCCTTCACTTTTCTCTCGCTCGCTCTCCGTCTTCTCGCTTGTAAGTTTTCTCTACCTCTCCCCCACCCCTTCTTTCCTTCAACGTATCTCATTCCCTCCCACCCGCTCTCCCACCACCTCTCTCTCTCGCTCTCGCTCTCTCTCTCTCTCTCTCGCTCTCGCTCGCTCTCTCTCTCTCTCTCTCTCTCTCTCTCTCTCTCTCTCTCTCTCTCTCTCTCTCTCTCTCTCTCTCTCTACATATATATATATATATATATATATATATATATATATATATATATATATATATATATATATATATATATATATATATATATATATATATATATATATATATATATATATATATATATATATATATAATTGTAGGCCTATTTTTTGATTCAATAAATACGCACAAATCAAAATATAATCATTCGTACTTCTTTCCTTCCTTCCATGGACGACTCGATGCTTACCACTCCAATGAAACTATCCATTAACATAACTATTCAACCGTTTAATGGTACTGGTCAGGCTTGCCAAAACCTTCCCCCGCAGTGGTCTTGACGTAAAGCAAGAAAAGATAATTTCCTGGAAATTTACCACTGGAATGCCTTGTTCGATAGGCCAGTCATTCCAGTGGTAAATATTACAAAAAATAGTCTTCCCTTCGCCTGTAAATGACCATTCATTAAGCAAATGTTTTGATTTTATTGACTCAACGCAGTTACTGAAAGATGAAATGATAGAACACGGTGACACCAAATATACAGTCTTCCTGAATGCGGCCATGCCATCCTTCTTTGTCCTATCATGGGAATAGTGACTATGGTATTACCAGATGTTGTATCTTAGATATGTAATCAAAGACAATATTAAGGCAACACAAGTCGATAGAGTCCAGAACTTGTCATGAAACGAGTTCAAGCGTGTCTAGCAGTAGCATATTACTGTGCAAAAAACGTGAATTTAGACACCCTACTTACTATTGTCATGACGTCTTATGTTGCCATCTCTATTCTCACTCCTAAAAGAACGTTTCCACTTTACCCATCCATCACATGACGTCATAATCAAATACGTGACGTGCAGAATGATATCATAAAGAATGACGTCATTATGACATCATGAATGATGTTGTTAGGTACGTCACGAATGCATATTTGAAGACGGACTATGCGTTGTTGTACGAATTGTATGGCTTTACAATTTAATAAATATTAAGTTGAATGTTTTGAAACTAATCTGACTGAGAACTGTTGCTGCCAGTCAGATCGGTTTCAAAATCTTCAACAGGTTACCTGTATACTTTTTGGAAATTGATTGAGTTCATGGATCGATCGATCCCAATGCGGAGAATTGTGGTGGAGCTTAGATAGAGGTGGGCGGGGCATAGCTAAGACTGGGAAGATCCATTGAGAAGTCCTCTCCAACATGTGAAGTTTACCTCATTGGTGCATCGGTCCCTCCATGTCTCGCTATGCTAATAAACCTCACGATAGCAACGGCCATATTTATTTGCCTTTGTGAATTTTAAAACCATCCATTCATACTATGACTGGGTAGAAGACATTCTAAAAATAGAGGTGTGGCTTCTACGAGAATACACCTCTAATGTATTGACCGGCCATCTTATTACGTCATCGCAACGACTAGACTGTTACACATACTCCACTTTGGTGACCAGACATATTGGGACCCAGTCCATCTCCGTAGCGGACTGTAAAAAGAAAACTAGGGATCGTGCTTAATACAGACATTAAAATTGACTTGATCCACCCAGCAGTTCGTGTGATATCAATATTCACGCAGCGTCAGCAAATTCCTGACCTCATTTTGTGTGCGACAGGCGTGCGACAGATTTGAATTTTACGACGAATTCAGAGGGACTATTTTTCTGTTAACTACTTGTCATACAGACTACTATAAGCTTTATATCATCTCGTTCTACGTGAATTAATATTGTCTGGTATGAGGAGAGTAGCGCTCGTGTCCTTTTAATTTTCAATTCTATCTACCACCATATTATGGTGGAAATCACTGCGCCAATGGCTACTCAATACATACGAGATGCTTTTCTCGATCTCGAATCGTAGAAGATCTCGCGAGATACGAATGGGTAGAAGAAGGGAGGGATCCAGTTTTAGCTATGCCCCGCCCATCTCTAGCTACGCTCCACCAACACTTAACCCGTGATGGGATAGATCGGTACCTGAACTCCCTGACTATCAATTTCCAGAAAATTATACAAGCTGTTGGATATTGTGTAACTAATTTGCCCGCAGCAACAGCGGCAAGTCAAATAAGTTTCAAAATATGAAATTTTTATTAAATAGTGAATACATACAATTCGTACAACACCGTCTAGTCCGTCAGCAATTAAGCGTTAGTGACGAACTTAGCTATGCCATTCATGACGACGTAATTAATTATAACGTCAGCTAACGCGTCACGTAGTTGATTAAGACGTCATTTTACTGGAATCATCCATTGAGAATTCCTCTCCAACACACTCATTGGTGCATCGTTCCCTCCATATCTCTCTAAGTTAATACATCCCGGGATGGCAACGGCCATATTTATTTGCCGTTGTGAATTTTAAAACTAATCCATGAATCCATTTCCTCACTCAATCATATGCCGTCATAATGAGCTACGTTACGTGTAGGCTGGCGTCATAATCATGACGTTATGAACGAATCGAAATACTCCGTCTTTAGCGCTTAATGGCTGGGCACGTACGATTTGTATGGCTTTACATTTAATAAACATTCTGTTGAATATTTTGAAACTAATTTGACAGCACCCAGTCAAATTAGTTTCAAAATATTTAGCGGCTTACCTATACAGTTTTCTAGAAATTGATAGTCAGGAAGTTCAGAGATCGATCAGTTTCAGTTTCAGTTTCACGTTTATTACACTCAGGCTACCGAGGCAGCATATGAGGGTATATATTTATAACAATTATTATGGTGAGTAAAGTGACAAAATATACAGTGATTATCACGAGGTTAATAAATAAATACTAATTACATTAATAACAGCGATAACAGACTTAGTGACTTATTTTTTCTTGGCATGTAAAAGGTATGTACAAATTTTTTGGAGAACTGGCCTATTGCATATTGAAAGAAGCCCTTTTGCTTTTTCTATCGTGGTATTGGTTAGGTAGTAAGAAGGAATTAGTCTTTGTCGTTCAGTGCTAAATTTTGTGCAATGAAAAAGAAAGTGCAATTCGTCACCTATGCAATTACATGCATTATAGATGCGCTCATTTCGATCAATCCCCTCCCATCTCTTGGTCTCGATGTCTAGTTGGTGGTTTAATGTTCTGAAGTGGCACAGAATTATAGCGTCGCGTTATTGCAATACAACAAAATACTCATTTTTCAAATACCGAATCACTCATTATGTTATTGTAAAACGTTAATCGGCTTGAATTGGAAATTTTAGCTCTACATTTTTCATTGAATTGAGTTTGTAAAGCTATTCTGACCTGCCTAGTGATGTTAGTCTTATTTACGTTTTCTGCGTTAAAGGCTGTATCAAATTCTGTTATTGTTAGTATTTCTTTAACTTTTTCTATCCATTTAAACCTAATATTGTTTGTCTCCGTATACTGTAGGCAGGTATAGTAAAGAATAGACAAAAGATTTCTTCTTCTTCTTCTTTTCGATCGCTGGTATCACACTTGGAGAGCCGTTCTCAAGATGAAATCTGTGGTTTTGTGCAGTTCTTCCACAGGCCCATACAGCTT
The DNA here is from genome assembly GCA_034401795.1 of Chaetoderma sp. LZ-2023a. NCBI lineage: Eukaryota > Metazoa > Mollusca > Caudofoveata > Chaetodermatida > Chaetodermatidae > Chaetoderma > Chaetoderma sp. LZ-2023a. The sequence continues at coordinate 46,838,214 of CM067363.1, read as the reverse complement.
TTCAAGAAAAGAGGTTGGCAAAGGCCAGATCTCTTCTCTCAGCAGCTGACACGTACTGCAACATTGAAGTATGTGCTCTGTGGTCTGTTCTGCTTCTCCACAAGGACAAGCGGGCGATGTCGTAAGGTGGACCCGCATGTACATGTGTTGGTTTAGTCTGTTATGTCCAGTTCTGAGACGAAAAATGGTCACTTGCTCTGGCCTCGAGAGATGATGGTAGGCATCTTCTGATTGAGGTGTTCTATAGAGTGACTTGGTGATAGTCTTCATCTCTGTATGCGTAACCATGTTTTCTGTCTGATTCTCTTCTGCACCCACCTTTGTCATCTTGTCTGCTTCCTCATTTCCTTAGACTCCACAGTGTGAGGGGATCCACTGCAATGCTATCCGAAAGCATTTGATGGTTTGTAGTGCTTCTTCAAGTTGTGGCAGCTTACCTTTGGTGATAGCCTCAAGGACGGAGCGGGCATCAGATAAAAAGACAATCTGTGCAATAGGGTCTGCTGTTCTGCTGATGGTATTAGCTGCATGGACCAGTGCTTCGACTTCAGCTCTGTAGTTTGTGCAGTGTTTGTCTGTCGGTATTGCAGCTGACTCATGTTGTCCGTTTGGATACTGCATGTGCAGTCCGGCACCTCCGCTCCTAATTGCATCTTTGGCTGATCCATCCGTGTAGATCCTTATCCATGTCTCCTGAGGGTACATTTCTTCCAGCATGGCTAGGGTCAGGGCCTTCTTGCTCACATCACTGTGTTCATCTTTGGTTGTGAGATGAGGTACTGTGGTGCGAATAGCTATGCTCTCTAGTTTGTTTTCCAAGGGTGGAGGATCAAGGGTGTGGTTTGGGTCTTCTATTTGTGCTGGCAACATTTCTTGGTGTTTCCTTTAAAATACTTTTGTCTCTTTCACAAAACTTGATCTTTTAAGTCTTCCTGATGACAGCTGTGCTTGCCTGATCTTCATCGGGTGGTTGTTGAACGATTTGAACTTTGCAGCTTGGATCAGTGCTTTGCATTCCCTTCTTTTACTAAGTGGGGGGATGCCTGCTGTCTGCTCCATTTTTACTATTGGTGTTGATCTCATTCCACCAGTGATGATGCGCAGTGCCTGGTTTTGTACTCTGTCGAGGTTCTGTTGATGAGATTTAGCTGCTGTCATCCATGAGCTGGATCCATACTCAAGGTGTGGTCGTACGACACCTATGTAGATGGTCTTGAGGATCCTTTCATTGGCACCCCACTTTGTTCTTGCCAGCTTCCTCATGATGTTTAGCTTTCTTCTGGCCGTTGCCTCTGCGTTCTGGATGTGCTCCTTCCATGTTAATCTTCTGTCATAGGTGACTCCCAGGTATGTCTGCTGGTCCTCGTACTCGAGTGGAGTACCGCCCAGTGTCAGATTGCCAACCTTGGTTTTGGTGGACAGTGAGAATAGCATGGCTGATGATTTTTCTTTGTTGATGGTAATACACCAGCGATTGGCCCAAGCTGTAATTCTGTCCAAGGCGAGCTGTATTCTGTACGTGGCAGTCGTTGTGTACTCCTCGGTGCACCAGAGTACGAGGTCATCTGCATAGAGGGCTGCTTGGATCCCATTGGGCAGCTCTGCTACAATATCATTAATGAAGAGTATGAACAGAGTTAGTGATAATACTCCGCCTTGTGGTACCCCTTGTCTCAGCAATACATTCTGTCCAGATTGTCCATCCACCAGCACCCTAGCTCTGCGATTGTGTAGGTATGACTTGGTCCATCGGAACATGTTGCCACCGATGCCTGTGCGCCGGAGCTTCACGAGGAGGCCATCCTTCCACACCTTGTCAAATACCTTCTGCAGATCAATAAAGGCAGCTAGCATCACCTCCTTGGCTTGAAATGTGTCCTCTATGACCTGTGCAAGATGTGTTGTTTGATCTTCTGTGCTCGTGTATCTTCTGAAGCCAGCCTGCTCTGAAACTATAGTGTTCTCCGACTCCAGGTACCACTGCAACCGCTGGTTGACGATGCGCGCCATGGTCTTGCATATGCAGCTTGTAAGACTGATAGGACGGTAGCTCAGCACTTTCGTCTTGTTCTTCCCTTTTTTCAGAATAGGAGTCATTCTGGCTTCCTTCCAGCACTGAGGAACCTCTCCATTGGTCCAACTGAGATTACAGATATCTAGCAACTTGCGGAGAGATGCATTACCAAGGTGTTGGATCATTTCATTCGTAATGCCATCTGGCCCGGGAGATTTCTTCTTCTTCAATTGGCGGATAGACTTCTTCAGTTCTGCTAAACTAATGTCAACTTTCATTGCATCGTGAGTGTTGGTGTCTGTTCTTTCCTTTTGCTCTTTTCTAACCTCTTTTTGACGCATTCGTGGTATAGAAATGTTGCTTTCTTTTGCATATGCCTTCGCAAAGGCATCTGCAGCCATCTTTCCTGACAGTCTTTGCCCATCTTCTTCAAGAGTAATCTTCTCTCCCCCGACACCCTCATCATTCAGTGCTTTAGTCTGTCTCCATAGCTTTGTTGTGTCTCTCTCTAAATTAAACCCTTCCGTCTTTTCCCTCCAGCTTCTTCTTTTGGCCTCCAGCTTGGTCTTTAGATACCTGGCTTTAGTTTGTTGTAGTGTGAAGTGGTTTTCATGACAGGGATTACCCTTGCATCTTCTCTGGCCTTGTCTAGTTTCTCATGTGCTGCTTGCAGTTCTGTTGTCCAGTAGGGGCGGTGGTTTTTCCTGAACCCTCGAGGAATCGCTTCGTTGGCAGCCTTGAGGACACTTGAATTAAATTCCTTGACCGCATTGTTGATGTTTCTCCCTTCTACTGCTATATTTTGGGTAAGCTCATTGGAACGAATGCCGAACAGACTCCAATTTGCCTTTTTGTAGTTCCACCTTGGATGTTGAGGTGAACTTGTTGAAATACTTCCAGAAAGAGAGAGGAGGACTAGGCGGTGGTCGCTTCCTCCTAACTACGATCCGACCACCCTACTGAGGTTTCTGTGAATGTCTTCTGTACAAAATGCCAAGTCCGGCGTTGTTGTCGAGTGCCACCGGCGCGAGTAGAAGGTAGGCTGATCTGTGGGATCGTTGACAAGTAAAAGGTGATTTTCATCTTGCCATGCTTCAATGTCTTCTCCTCGTTTATCAAGTGTTCTGTATCCCCAGCTCTGAGACTGGCTATTAAAGTCTCCCGCAATGAGGACGTGGCAGTCTGGGACCTGGATTGTGTCAAGTGAGAGATTCTTGTCATTAGGGCAGTAATAATTGACAATGTCAATCACAGAGTTGCTTGTTTTGTTACCTTGATCTTGATATATTCTGCCTCTTCAATAAAGGTTTTGATCTGGCTGGCGTTCACGCTGTTTTGGACCAATATGATCACCTCGCCTTTCTTTCTTCCTCTTCGATCACACCGGAAAATCTGGTAACCTCTGATCTTAAATGGTTTTCCTTCTTGCAGGTGTGTCTCTTGGATGCAGCAGATATCAATGTTGTTTTCGTACAGGAACTGTTCGAGCTCTGATTTCTTGTTGGTAACCCCTTCTGCGTTCCAGTGCATGATGTTGATACTGGGGTTCTCTTTGGGTTTGGTCTTCTCTTTCGGTTGGCCAGTAGCTCTCCATCCTCGTCTTCTGGCTCCACAAGATGAGTTGATGGGACCTCCAGTAGCTGAGGGTGGGCTCCTTCGAGGCGTGGAGCCCGGCGCTGCACCTGCCTGGCGGATCCTCACAGGGCAAGCACCATTTCTTTTGATTCGATCTCCAAGTGTCATTCATTTGCGTTGTGCATAATGCTCTGGTTAGCCCCTCCAAATGTCTGGATTGACACCCAGTGGGTTACGCCCCTGCGCCACGTTGAGGCCGAGCATATAGTCTTAAACAGGGGTAAAAGATTTCCATATCCAGCGTTTACGATGCCCGCCCAAAATCGAATTATATTGCACTGTATTATAATATTTAATGGGTATTTACCTAACTATGTACAGATCATAACATTCGGGGGTACTCTTCTTCCTTTGTAACATAATTTTATAAAATCGTATTTGGCAAATTTCTAGCTGTTTCGTGTTTTAAAGCCCCAGATTTCGGACGCGTATAATATAACTGGTATAGCCATAGACTCAAAAAGTGTGCCCTGTAAATCTATCGGGACATCGATCGCTTTAATTTTGTGAATTAGTGCGTACATTGCTTTAATCCCCTGAGCTAAGTTTCGTTTTCTACAAGAAATAAAGCTACCATTATATTTGAAAAGAACACCGGAAAATAAATATTCATCTACTACTTCTATGCTATGTTCACCTATTTGAAATTTTGGTTGATTAATTTTCTTACGTTTTTCGAATATTATTATTTTAGTTAATGGATGAATCCAGTTACTTATTCTATCAAATGACGTCATAAACCATTACGTCACATGTGGGCTAACATCACAATCAATTACGTCGTGAATGGCGCGATCTAGTCCGTCTTAAAACGCTTAATAGTTATTTTGCCATAGGCAGCAAGATGCGGTGTAGTCCAGTCAAATTAGATTCAAAATATTCAACAGCTGACACGTAAAATTTTCTGGTAATTGAGATTCGGGGAGTGCAGGGATCCATCGACCCCAACGCCAGCTAAGCGTGGATGGAGCTTAACAATGGATAAATCTACGTCAAGAACATTACGTTGAATTATTATATTCATCAGAACAGACAAGTGAAGTCCAGATAAGAGACAAGAATTATAAAAGCAGGTGTACGAGTAAGCGTATTGTCCATTTCTACAATTTAACCTCTCTTGTGTCAACTGAACCCTTTAATGGTCAAACTGACCTAAACAACTTTGCGGGGGTCTTTAGACATGGCTATTTAAAAGACCTAGAGAAGAGTATTATTTAATATACTAGGTATGCATCATCTATAATGATTACCGAGCCAGTCATTCTGGTGGTAAATTTTCAAAAAATACTCTTCTCTCGGCCTGCAGATAGACACTGGCTAAGTAAAATCCTTAATTTTCTTCACTATTTTACCCCTTTAATTGTCAAGCCGGCGAAAAATAATTCAGTGGTAAATTTACAAAAAAATAGTCTTCTACAACTAAAATATCTATTATAAATATATATTTTGAAACTAATTTGACTGGGCGCTGTTGCAAATTTTGCATATTTCAAAATATTTAAGAGCTTATCTGTATAGTTTTCTAGAAATTGATAGCGAGGCGTGGGTGGAGCTTAGCTAGAGGTGTTTAGAGCTTAGCAAAAACTGGAAAGGTTCATTGCTTTGTGTGGTGCACAGTCTTGTACGACCTGTGCTACTAATGCATTTCCCTTGCTACGCTCCTTGGGGAAATACACACGTCATACAACTCTATTCACAGCACAAAGCATTGGAGGATCCAGGATCTCTAGCTAAGCTCCATCCATGCTTTTGCCGTGTTGGGATCGATCGACCCCTTAACTTCCTGAGTATAAATTTTATAAAACTATATAGGTAATCTGTTGGATATTTTGAAACTAATTTGATTGAGTGCTGTTGCTGCCTACAGCGCCCCGTCAAATTAGTCTCAAAATATTCAACAGCATGTTTATTAAATAGTACAGATATACCATTCGTACGCCACCGCTTAGTCCATTATCAATTCAGCGTCCGTGACGAACTTAGCTACATCAGTCATGACGTAATTGAGTATGACGTCACCCTACACGTCACGTACTCGATTATGACATCATATGATTGATGGATAAACTGGACTCCTCCGTTGTATAACTAATATTATATAGTTGTTGTTGGTCGCCTACTTAGTAAGGTTGGATTCCTTCATATACTCACAGCAAACATAGATATTATACATTCATTGTATTGTGATTTATTTGATAATTATACAATTTCATAAACATAAATCTGTGGCATCATTTCAGTTGTTCAAAGCAGACTCAGCCTGTGAAACAGAATACAATGCAAAACGCGATCACCCACTAGTAAGCACCAGTAATAAGTGCTCAACAAGTTTACAATTTCACGGCGAAGCCGGCCTAATCCCGTCTCTAAAGTGTGCATGAGTGTGTGCGTGCGTGTGCTCGCGTTGCGTGCGCGCGCGCGTGTGTCTATGCATGCGAGCGTGCGTGCGTGCGTCTTGAAACGGAGACAAAGTAAAGTTATTGGTTAACTGTTTAACAATCAGGTGGGATTGGGAAGTACGTTATCATTTAACAAACCAGAATATGGCCAGCTATGTTTAGTAAAACACTCACCGCATCTTACGCCGACGTCATCACCATGACTACAGTAGTGATCAGTATTAAATCGGCAGTTATCTAAGTGATTTCAGTTCCGTGACACCTGACCACATTCAGAAAGATTGGTCCTGTACCTTCCCCAAAATAAGCTTGTTGAAATGCTTCAGCGCGGGAATATCTGCAAATAAAACTCATAAAATTGTAGTTTATCAAAACAAACTGCGCGCGGCAGGAATAACTCTACGTAAAATTAATTTCAAAATATCCAACAGAACGTTGATTAAATTGTATCAAGGACACACGATTTCGACGGCTTTGGCTGTTACCATTGTCCCTTCCGTGATGGACCTATATCATTTTATTGTGACGTCAACTAGCAGTGGCATATTTTTATTATGACGTCAGATGCTTCAGTTACAGATAGGATGGGTTTATTGCATGCGGTGATTGGTCGTTGACAAAGTCGCAAGCATCACCACCCAACTTAATAAGCGTCAGAAATGCAGTTCTAACGCCTTATTGAAGGGTCACCGTTATGCCATCACAGTGGATACTCTGATCTGCAAATCCATGAGCAACGCCTGCTTGGAATGAGCATATAAAAGCATATCTGTGAGCAAACCGTCAACATTTTCGAGTGGTAATTAAAAAAAAATCTTTTGACCCACAAATGAAAATTCATAAAGATCCACCGCATATGCTATTTTGACGGGTTTGACCATTAACCCTTTCGTGACGAAATTGGCCACATCCTGCCTCTGCAGTGGTCTTGTGGAATGTCCATTTGGAGGCCACTAGAAGACTATTTTTGAAATTTTACGACTGGAATGACTGACTCTATAACAGAGCCGGTAAATAGGCCTAGTGTTTCAAAAATAGTCTTCTCTTGGCCTGCAAATGATATTTAATAAGAACATATTTCAATATTCTTGACCAAATTTACTCATTAATGGGTTAACCCTTTAAAACTTATATCAGCCAAAAACGGCTTCTACAGTGGTCTTGAGAAATGTCAATTTGCAGACCAAGAGAAGAACATTTTTGTAAATTTAGCACTGGAATGACTGGCTCGATAGCCGAGCCAGTCATTCCAGTGCTAAACTTTCAAAAATAGTCTTCTCTTGGCCTGCAAATTGGCATTTCCTTAAAAAAATTAAATGTTTCTTGTACAAATTCAAGGTTTAAAAGTTTAAATAACAAATAAGCACCAAAACGCGCTGTGTCTCGAGCAATGCCTGTGCCTAAATGACTCACGCTTACTGAAATCCGAGCATTCGGCAGACAACACGAGCAAATGAATCACTATACTCGTTATCACAGACAGTGCCCCATGTTCCATTGACCAGCACTTCAACACGCCCTTCCTGGGGTGTCGACCCATCGACTAACCGTATCTGACTCACTGTCGGACCAGCAGGCTGTCCTGTTGATATGGAAATTGTTCGTTGTAAAACGAGGTAAAGTCGGCTTTCTGGCATGATGTACTTAATTCTTGGCTTAAGTATGAGATAGATACAATGAAAACAAAGCAAATCCTGGAAAATATTTTAACACTAATTTGACTGTGCGCTGTTGCTGCCATAGGGAGGCAAGGCCATAGACAGCAACATCGCCCAGTCAAATTAGTTTCAAAATATTCAACAGCTTACCTGTATAGTTTTCTGGAGATTTGAAATTCAGAGAGTTCAGTGATCGATCGAACCGAACACGGACAGCGCATGGGTGAAGCTTAGCTGGAGATGGGCGGGGCATAGCTAACGCTTGATTCATCCACTGCACTGTATCTGACGCTTGCACGTATGACGAGTACGGGACTACTATCATAGGCAAAGTGTGGACTATAAATACAAATATTCCAATGAGATGCGGTTGGTGTTTCTTCAAATGTTTCGTATATAATGTCTATGAAGTGTAATATGCATTATTAAATTAAGGGACATTAGCACTATTACACTCTCATACATTTTATGCGTGATTGAGCTACTTCAAGAATATTAAAATATTTACTTACTGAATGTCCATTTGCAGGCCAAAAGAATCTGTTTTTGAAAATTTACCACTGAAATCACTGCACGGTTATCGAGCCAATTATTTCTGTGGTAAAACTTCAAAAATAGTCTTCTCTTGGCCTACAAATGGGCGTTCACTGCGATTACTGCCAAGGCCGGTTTTGGAAATGAAAGCGAAATGAAAGCGGTTAAACTTTCTACTTAAATGTATACTGACGTACTATCAATATAGGATACGCTGCTCCCATTAAATGCTAGACCAAGCAAATCTAACCGAGTTATGGAGATTTAATGCAACACTAGTACTTAGACAGCGTGTTACTTATAAACTGATACTTTATAGTGCTTTTACTTACATATGCCTAGATTATTAGTAGAAGACATCTAGTGAATAGTTCAATGTTACGTGCAGACATAGGTATCTCAATGCTATAGTTTATCATTAAACCACTCACCACATCGAACACCGACATCTTGACTATGATCGCAGTCAGGATAAACGTCAAACTGGCAGTTATCCAAGTGACCTACTCCAGAATTACACCGGACATTGGTCAGAACTATTGGTCCTGTTCCTTCACCAAATTGCACAGAGCTATATGATTCGATTGGCCTGCATTCAATAAAATAAAGGTTTATGGTTGAAAAGCAAAGCAAAGCATCCGGCAATCAGGACATGCAGCCGCAATAATAACGACAATAACAACAACATCAAGGACAACGACGACGACGATGACGACGGCCACGATGACGATGGAAGTAGCAGCATAAGTAGAAGCAGCAGCAGCAGCAGCAGCAGCAGCAGCAGCAGCAGCAGCAGCAGCAGCAGCAGCAGTAGCAGCCTTAGAATGGATTTATTGACAGTAATATAATTGCCACCTCGTGGTCTCCATACATTTCGTCGTCCCATTGCTATCACTAAATCTCTGATATTTAGGTTATACAATACAGGGAACTCCTATTTTGTAGACGCATGTATTCTCGGTACTTTGACCGGGAAATTCATGCTGTCATATCTAATCATAACCGGACGGAAACAACTTAGATTAATGTGATTTTGGGAGTGATGAGATTGGATGTGTTCAGGCAATACATGTACGGGTCGAGTTACAGTTCTTAAAATTATAGGAAACCATGACACCATACAGATGACCATGGCTCAGTCTCGAATGAAGATTGCACTTACGGAAATCCGAGCATTTGACAGACAACATTTGCTGCAGAATACTGGAATCCGGCATCGCAGACAGCACCCCACGTTCCATTCAGATGCACTTCCACCCTACCTTCATGGGAATTTAAGCCATTCACCAACCGAACCTGATCAATTCTCGGTCCACGTCCCTCTCCTGCGGATGTAACAATAGAGAGAATACTTTCTAGTGATGCACCGCCCAATTCTAGATACGATTCGTCCTATTTTTATAGGTGTTTGAAATTTTGAAATCTGAATTCCCTGTATCTAAATTTCAAGGTAAGCATACGGCTAAGATGTTGAATATTTGGAAAATAATTTGACTAGGGACTATTGCATACATTTTTGTGACTGACTATTTGATATACATGACGGAGACACGTCATCATGATTGTGGCGTCAGTTAACACGTGCACGCGTACGGTTGAAATTTCCTTTGAAATAAATGGAGAAATACTGATTTTTTGCATACACATCCGCAAAAAACGTTATGTCATGTTCAATATCTGTCTTATTTAAATATTGGTGTGCATTAATTATATTACAGTATTTTGATAAGTATTGTTTATTATATTAGTCGTTTCCATTAAAAATATGTAGACCTATACTGTGTATTATTTCTATTATACTGCACTTGACATTGCTCAAGATGTGGTTGGACGGATGTAACTTGATTTTTGAAAACTCCATTTCCTACGCTACGGATACCGGGACTGCTTAATCCGGCAATATATGAAAACATAAATATGAAAAATGTAAATGTTATGGCCATTATAATTAAGATGATTTGATGAGAACAATGATAAATTTGGGCTGTGAAGAGTAAGCTGAGGATTAGTCGACTGATATGAATAATAGTACTAATTAATTACGTTTGAGATTCATTTTCTTGGCGATAGATGACCAAGAATTCTCTCTGATGTCGGTGTTATGATAATATTTGCAACTTTTATCACACAATTATCGGTGCTTTTACTATCATTTTCTCTTCCGTGTTTCCGAATAAAAACATTAATTCAGGAAGGCAAATGTATGTCAGACGCGAATAGTATATCTGAATACACCTTTCCCACATTGACGTCATTACGCCGGGATTCCGCTAAATCACATTCTCACAACACCATCAGACCGTACTAATTTCGTAGTAATTCATCGTACATTACCTCTGGTTGTTTTGTCCCAGAAAAGCCCGCGCGCAGTCGCAGAAAGTAATTTTCACTCAGCCAATGAACATGCGCGTTACGGTTTTCGGTCCATTTTGTCAGTCATCTGTCACCATGGAGACTATCGTCGCTCAACAAATTTCGCGAATTTTAAATGCTTTTTCTTCGTCTAAATAACTTTGATCACAATGTAGCAATATATATGTTGGAAGATCTTATGGCTCCTGTTCTACTACGCATTCGTTTATGTAACCCCGATTGAACAATCGCGTAAAACTGCAAGACACCGATTTTCGTACTGCAGCTGATGCGGTAATTTGGAATAGTATTTTTCTGAACGCTTTCACCACTGAAATCCTAGTATGTTCATATGAAAGCCCCAACATAATTAAAGGTAACGTCTTTATTACTTTGGTAACTAGTTTGACTTGAACTGTTTCGCTTAATTATAGGTAGTAAAACACGTTCCAGTCAAATTAGTTTCAAATCATTCAAGATAATATGCTTGAGCGCATACATCATAAATGATCTGTTGCTGTATCTGGTATGTAGTGGTAAGATTGTTAAAATTAGTTCTTCTTATTAAGATCTAAAATATCGGATTGTGGATTGTGTAAGCTTAATATTATCAAACAATCATCATATCGAAACACCCATATATTGAATGGAGATTACTTCTTTAACCATTGAAACCCACAGAGTAACAACTATATCGGTCTAGTTTCGGACATGGTTGAATGTTTTGGGGTAGTCCGACTGGAAGCTGTTGTTGCCGTAGATAGCACCCAACCCTTCAAACCGTCTTAACCCTTTAACACTCACATCGGCCAAACTCAGTTTCTGCAGTACGTGGTCCTGGAAATGTCCATTTGCAGACCAAGAGAAACCTATTTTTGAAAATTTACCACTAGAATCATTTCAGTGGTACATTTTCAAAAACAGTCTTCTCTTGGTCTGAAAATGGACATTTTCTTTGAGAAATTTTCTTGAACAAATTTAAGGGTTAAGGGGTTAAGCACATTCAACAAACTGTTGCCTACACCAGAGGGGAATGTTGCCTACACCAGAGGGGAATGTTGCCTACACCAGAGGGGAATGTTGCCTACACCAGAGGGGAATGTTGCCTACACCAGAGGGGAATGTGATTGATCCTTTAACCCTCGAAACACCAAAGCATCTCCTGAGCTTTATCTAATAAATGTGATTTGCAGAAATTCAGCAATAAGACAGGGTTCATGGTCAGGTTTGTAGACTGAATAAGCCTAAATCTACCCCCCCCCCCCACCCCCCAGAGACCATGAAAACCCAGAGTGCTAATTATATGTCTAGTTAAATATTAGCCATACTAATTGTTATTATTGTATTAATCTATACTTACTGCACCTGCATTATTATCATTTATATATTCCTTCAAAGTAGCCAGTGCAGCTTTCTGGGCTAGTGTTACTCCCTATGAATGTGTGTCTATTCTCCAACACCCAATTGTATATATTGTTAGCTATACTACCAATTATATTTAGTGTCAGATATATGTTTAGACTCTGACATGTTTCAATGTTTTGGAGCTAGTTTGACTGGAAGCTGCTGTTGTCATGTACAGGATCAGCACCACTTAAAACTGTCTTAAAACATTCAACAACATGTTTCCTACACCATGGGGGAATGAGATTGAACCTTTAACCCTTGAAACCACAAAGTGTCAACAATATTAAGCTAGCTTCAAGATAGCCAGTATGGGCTTCTAGGCTAGAGCAACTCCATATACATGTTGTGTTCTCCATCACCCATGTGACTAAGTAAATAGCGGACTAACATTAATCCTTTAACCCTTGAAATCACTAAGTGTCAACTTTATGTCAATATTCTGACACGGTGAATGTTTTTTGAGGCTAGTTTAACTGGAACCTGTTGTTGTTCTTGGCCTATAAATGGACATTCACTAAAAACAAATTAAAATTTTCTTGACAAAGATTGACCATTAAAGCTTAAAAGGGTTAAAGGTTGTGTATGTTGACTGTTGAGTCTGATCTGTGTGGTAGTTGATCTGAATCTTGATTAAAGATGTTGAGTCTGATCTGTGTGGTAGTTGATCTGAATCTTGATTAAAGATGTTGAGTCTGATCTGTGTGGTAGTTGATCTGAATCTTGATTAAAGACGGCTCTTTATGTGATATATAATATAATATATAAATAAAGTTGAGTTTCTGTTTATTAACCTTTTAATGGCCAAGCCGGCAAAAAATAGCTTCTGCAGGTGTGTCAATGGCAATTTGTTGGCCAAAATAAGACTATTTGTTTGGAAATTTACCCATGGAATGACTGGGTCGATAACCGAGTTCAGTCATTACAGTGGTTAATACCCAAAAGTAGCCTCAGAATCTTGCCTTGCAAATGGACTTCAATAAGGAGATTTCAACTTTATTGAAAAAAAATTCTGACGATTTAAGGGTTAAGAATGTAATACTGTTTATATTTCAGCCAATAAACCAGCTATATTAAAAATACATCAGACCCCACAGACATCATGCATGTATATTTATCACTCACCATCTCATTTGACTGGCTGTTTTCTTCCACAACACAATCATGTTGACAACAGCTGTGTGCATTTCAGCCTGCATTTTCAGTACTGTGTGCATTCCGGATGCTAGACAGCTGAATTTGTTTAATTAACCCTTTAAGGGTAAAGATTGGTTAAGAAAATTGTCATTTTTATTTATTGAATATCCATTTGAAGGCCAATAATTGACAATTTATCCATGGAATGCGTGACTCTGTTCTCGAGCCAGGCATTCCAGTGATACATTCATGAAAATATTCTCAATACCACCGCAGAGGGTGTTTTTTGCCGGCTTGGCCATTAAAGGGCTCTGTTAGTTGTTGAATTTTCACAGTGAGCACATCAATAAAATAGGGTTTGGACCTGTTGAATAGGAATTTGACATTATTGGTCAGTGGTCATCATTTCATAACTACGTTTTTCCATTTTGGGCCTAAATTCTTTCATTCTTTGCCTAAAATGTTCATGTTTCCTGTTAACATGTTCATATTTGGAACTTAGATATCAATTCTTCATATAGAAATGTTTGAATTTCCATCCTAAATTCTCAAACCTTTGCATTTTGCATCCAATTTTTTTGTTACTGAACAAAGCAGATACTTTTTAATCCAGATTTTCTTGTTTCCTGTCAAAGGTTTCGTTTGTTTCTTAACATTTCCAGCTAAAATTTTCACATTACTACTCATTTGAAATTCTTTTTACCATTTTGAACCCCGATATATTCATATAACTATCAAAAGTTATATATTTCTGGGTAAACACGTGCTTATAATCCCAAATTCACAGATTTCAGTAACACATTTGTGCATTTTCACACATACATGTATTCTTGCACTATAGGTCCAAATTTTCTTGTTTCCTGTCAAGAGTTGTACATTAAGGATCCAAAATCTCCATGTTTCTGACCAGAGTTTTCAGATTTCCAACTTAAATTTTAAACTCTAGCCTATATTTAGCAAAATATTCATATTTCCATTGGGAAATATACCATTTTGAGCCCATATATGCATATTAGCTGTCAAAATTTATATATTTCTGGGTAAACATTTGGTCTTAATCACAAAGTCACAGATTTCAGTACAAACTCACATATAATCTCATATTTTCACACATATTCTTGCATTTTAGGTCCACATCTACTGGTTTCCTGTTACATTTTAAACACTGGTTGATATTTGATGAAATGTTCCATTATAAATTTAGAATTTTTGGCCCAGATATATGCATATTAACTGTTAAAATTTATATATTTCTCTGTAAACCTTTGCTTTTAACACAAAATTCACAAATTTCAGTACAAAATTTGTGTTGCATTTCAACGTCAATTTCTGCATTAGGTACACATTTCCATGATTCTTGCCAGAATGTGTATTTGCAACCTAAATTTAAATGCTTCTTATTCAAATATTGATATCACTGGCCTATTATTCTATATGGACTGGTATACTGAAATTGTAGACTGACATCTGAGGCCATCCTTAAAATATTGTCTGTTTGTATTAATTATATAATATAATATAATTTGGATATATAAGCATTGGATACAATTTAAGAATTGGAAAACAATTGTTGAACACTTTTATGAGCTTACTTAAGTCTTTCAAAAATGTATGCAACATTTATGATTGAATACCTATTTTGCTGAATAATTTGAAATGAAATTGTCATGGTTTCATTCAGTAATTTGTTCAAGGGGGAATGGCAATTTAATTGAATGCAGAAACAGAGCCTATACAATTTCCATTAAATCACAAAAAGTGTGTCAATCCAGAAAATCATGAGGTTTCCATGAGGTGGGAGCATGCTACCTTAATGGGAGTTGGGATGGGGGAGAGGGGGTGGGGGTGGGTGGTGCCCTGCACCACCACCGTGGATAAAACCCTGGTATATATTGCTGCCTTAGGATCCAAGCAAATAATTTACTTGAAATATTCTGCAACTTTCCTGTGTTAGGCCAGACCAATTTAATGTTTTGTTTACCTGCAAATCGACATTTCTCATGACCGGCTTGCCCATTACTACAAACATATTGTCAGAATATTCATCAACATGGGATGGCCTCCTGATATATATTATTAACATATTTTTACTCAATATATTTATTTAATCTTATAATTAATTAATTGTAACATTTAAAATTAACTCAACCCGGCAGGTTGCACAGTGGCCATTATTTTTTCTTCATCCTTTCATTGTACTTCATCAGCCCCATTCAGCCACCTGAAACACCCAGGATATGATTGTGAAAATGGCAGGCGAAGGGTTAGCTCTTGATACATTGGGCTAGGTAATTTAGACATTTGACATTTTATCCAAGGTTGTGCTTATATTTATAAATATGACATCAACCCACACCCTTTCCAACAATTCCATAGATATTTTATAGATTTCAATGGCGTTCCTGGGGATTTTGACCTCACACAAGAAATTCAAATTGGAGAGAGCCCTCTCCGCACCCCCCCCCCCCCACCACATCCACACAGAAAAGAAAGGTGAGTGGGGGCATTAACTATGATATCATTTGAAACAAAATTAGGAAAATTATGGGATAACCAACCCCTATACTATAACTACTTATAAATCCCGTACTCTATTACCGAATTGAAATAGGAAATTGGGAATCTGCCATTACAGGCTTTTAGCCTTCTCACAGAAATGGAATATAATTGATTGATTGATTGATTGATTGATTGATTGATTGATTGATTGATTGATTCATTAACATATGTATTCAATAAAATGTGGTCATATTCTTCTAAATCAATAGAAATAATCCAGAATTTATAATATTATTATTAAGCAGACTAAATTTAATGTACTGTGAGAGGCAACTTTTCACAATCTGTCTAATTTTCTGACAGCCACGCACGCACATACGCACGCACGCACGTATGCACTCATGCACGCACACACACGAACACACGCACTAGAATCTCACCGACCTTGGAGTGGGAGTGACTGGCACGCACCCCGCTTGGTTCAATTCTGTTTATCAATATGTGACTATCACAAAGTAAAAATAAATTGTGACGTGACGGGGAGAGAGCGCGCGAGCAAACTAAAACTTTAGAAGGTAACTCAGAAAATAAATAAACAATATTTATCAATGATCGCGTCATCACGTGACTGTCAAGGTTATTACAAAACAGCCAGCAGATCAACTAGCCGCGTCATTGATTACACCCGATTATCAAGAGCTTGCACTGGTATCTGGGGAATTTTATATTATTTCACGAAAACAGTGTTATATTATATACTGAGCCAAAAATGTTTAGCAACAGTGAAGTTTGGTGTGTTGTATTAAAACTATGCATCCATTTATAACCAAATTTGCAGGCATGTTTCGTCAATGTAGTGTCTCGCTGATCATGAAGAAATGCAACTAATTTCTTGCATTTCTCGGCTGCACGCTTACTGCATGTGAAAATGCATTTTTCATGCACTGGCCCACATTGGCGGGTATCGAAGGCAAAAATTCACCATATTGCAAAAGCAGATAACGAATGTTAACAGAAAACGCTTAAAAGTTTACCATACCGAACATGGGCCGCCGCCCAGGGCTACCCGAAAATCAGCGCCATGAAGCAATGGGAAGACTCGCTGCTGGGAAGAGCGTTCGCGCTGTTGCTCGACATTTTAATGTTCACGCCTCAACCATTTCCCGTCTCCGCCAACGTGAGCAGGAAACTGGACATGTTAATAACCGACCACAATCTGGCAGACCGAGAGCAACAACACCACGAGTAGTCCGCTACTTAGTGACGTCATCACGACGTCACATATTTGAGACTGCGCCGCGACTGTTCCGTAATTTGCACACCGCTACCGGTGTACTACAGTGCATGCACAAACTGTGCGAAACAGACTCCATGATGCTGGACTGCATGCCCGTCGTCCATTTGTTGCTGTTCCGCTTACAGAGCGTCACATCGAGAATTGGTTTGCATGGGCAAGAACTCATCAGCGATGGCGTGCTCAACAATGGAGCCACGTTTTGTTCAGTGATGAGTCGAGGTTTTGTGTGGATGTGGCGGATGGTAGGCAACGGGTTTGGCGACGTTTGGAGAACAGTATGATGCAGCCAACATCATTCAGCACGACAGATTCGGTGGCGGCAGTGTCATGGTGTGGGCTGGAATCCATGAAAACGGCAAAACAGATCTTATTGTGATTCGCGGAAATTTAACGGCTCAACGTTACTGTGAAGAAGTTATCGCCCCCTGTTGTCATCCCTTTTATGCAGCATCATGCAGACTTTATGTTCCAGCAAGACAACGCCCGTCCTCATTCAGCTAGGGTCACCAGTGATTTCCTTGAGGCTAACAACGTTCCGGTGTTAGACTAGCCAGCGCGATCACCGGACCTGTCTCCTATCGATCACGTGTGGGACATTCTGGGCCGTATGGTGCGTGAGAATTATCCACATCTTCACAACGTGCGGGAGCTGGAAGCTGCACTGCTCCAGGAATGGGATGCGATTCCTCTTCATGACATCAGGTGCTTAATTCGAAGCATGAGAAAGCGATGTACGGCGGTGGTTAATGCGCGCGGCGGTCACAACCGTATTGACAGCTCAGTGTCATTATTTAAATTGGACCCTTCCATTGAATGATGCCGTGTTAAAGGCGCACTGCTAGCATTACAGTAACAAGAGACTGTTGTTCAAATTGGAAGATGACCTATCAATTAAATAATATATTTGAATCAATTTATTGTTTTTGTTAAATAACATTTATACAGTAATATTTTCAGTGTTGCTAAACTTTTTTGGTTCAGTATATGTATACTACCTAAAATATACTAGCATCTCACGAATTGTTCTAAAATATTATCTCTTGCTATTGCCGCTAGGCCTACACATCCGTCGCTTTATTTACACTGATACAAGAGGCGTGGCTCCATACCGAGAAGTCGGTCATATCTCCGAAATGTAGATAGAACGACGATTTTGATTGGGTCGCTCAATTTAGTAACGATGCGCGTTGATTGGCTAAAAACTTTGTGTGGCAAACATGCGCGTAGTGATTTTGGCTAGTTATGTCGCAGAGGGTCTGTCTGGAGCTACCAAGTCACGGATGATTAATCCTCTGCCGGCGGGAGATTGCTAAATCAACGCTCAGAGCGAAACTGCTGGCTGGTACCGCCTCCAACAAGCTGCTGACCCGCATTGAGTTACTTTTGCGTGAAAATACAACGTAATCTAAACCGGTCCTACGATAAACTAAAAGCATTATAATATTTAAATCATATATCATTGGAAAGCGCATTCGATTGCCGAAACATTAATGTATTATTTTTTATATTTTTGTAACGTTTTCACTGAGTTATTTGCGTATATAAAATGCACCATTGGACTTAGATTCATTAAATCAAGTGGACAATAGGGGATATTTTAAAATTGCAATCAACTGTATTTAATTTTATAAAACTATAAAAACTAATACAGAAGTGTATAGAAAATTGGCTTAGCTTTCCAATGATGTATGACTTCAATGAACGTAGTTTTTCATATGCACTGCCTAAAAACCACTGTATCTGATTCCCATAGTAAAGTAACGCTGTTTAGGCGTCGGCTATCGCGTTTACCAGACGGAAGTGGTATGAGCGATGCATTCCGGGAAGGTATTTTCCCAAAATTCACTCATGTGGGTAAGGTCTATTGAACCGAACTATATTACACGCAGATTAATTTTACAATGATAAATGGGGTATAAATATTAACTAATTAATTTAGTCTATAGACATGGATTATTATTAATTAAATTATCATCGACATTATTATTATTATTATTATTATTATTATTATTATTATTATTATTATTATTATTATTATTATTATTAAAGGTGAATATTCACAGCAGAATGGTTGAAAACAGAGGCGTAAATTATGTCCGTCGATGGAATGAAACGAAATAAATCTTAACATATGATGGTTTCATTCCGTATAAATAAATTTCGTATTTTTAAGTTTTGAATTTAAATTTGGGACTCGGGCCTCTAATTCAATTTGACAACATAAAAAAGTATATTAATTCATACGTAATGAAATCATCATATGTTAAGATTTATTTCGTTTCATTACATTATAGGCACACAATTTAAGCCTCTAAAAGTATACAATTTTCACAAATCTATTTTCAACCATTCTGCTGTGAATACGCACTTTAAGTAATCATCATCATCATCGTCATCATCATCATCATCATCATCATCATCATCATCATCATCATCAGCGTCAATCTGTATGAGTTACCTCAAGCATACGGACAGCCGCTGTTCCACATCTATTGATTCTATATATTATGTATGCATCCTTGCATTATCATCATCCTTGTTAGTCTCACCATTGCCATTGTCGTCGCCGCCGCCGCCGCAGTCGTCGTCGGCGTCATTGTCGTAGTCATTGTTGGTGTTATTGTCTGGGAAACTGTTTTAAGATAAGTTTGATAAAATTACAGAGTTTGTTTCATAGTTTGTGGGGGTTTTCGATATGAAAAGTTTTGAAATTTTATCTTAGTTTTGCCGGGTATAATAGTAATTTTGGAGTAGCTAATTTTGTTGAAAAATTCACACGTGCTGATATAATATTCATCACCTATGCCATTTTGTGTGCGTAAAGTACACGCAGCGCAGAATGACAGCATATATGAGAAATGGTGTTCACCACCACGGCATGTCGTGTCAGGGCGGTATAATCGTGCGAAGCGACATACAGACAAACTCTGTATGAGTTACCTCACACAGCGGTTCTTGGCGCAATAGTTTCGCTCCCCTTCAACGCATTGTCGTTCCACGTTCAGTGGAAATGCCATGACTGCGCACATGTTTTTGTTTCCCGGTGGCGCGCTATCACGCTGTACAGCGTTTGGTGGGTCTTGGCCTTTAGTCTTCCACCTATATAGTCCAGTCAATCTAACCTCGGCAAAATTGCAACACAATTTCTGTAAGTAGATTTATGGCGAAGAAACAATGGCATATGACTAAAAAAATATCTACCAAATTCTGACGGTGGGAAATAAATAAGTGTATTTGTTATAACCCGCACTCTCTTTACCCGAGCTTAGTACTGATTTGATGAGCGCGTATATTTCCCTTACGCTCGTCACTTGAGAATTTAAATCTCCTAATTTCCCTTTATTCTTCCCTATATCCTATTTTTAAACTGGCACGGTTGTTTAGTGTTATGTTAGGTGTAAATCTATGCTTTATGAATGTCCATTTGTACAGCAGTTACTAAAATACCAGCCGCGCAACCCGATTTCGAACTTTCTTCTTACGCGTTATTTGTGGTGTAGACCCGTTATCAGCTCGAGGACTAACACAAGGCGATACTTTAAAATGATATACTGAGCTAAGCTTGCGATCATTTCCTCGTGTCCTTTTCCTCGAATTGAGATAATTCGCCGTTAGTATGCGGATCATGATCAAGTTATTAAATTATGTTATAATATAGCAATCTATGATGGCGTACACTTAGCTTGGTGTGGTAGGTGAACATCTGCGCAATGTTGCTATATTATTCATTAATACATACTACCTCTTGTTTTCCTGAATGCAATGTATTTACATATACCAAAATATACATCTTTAAAAATAAATGTAGGCAACTTGAAGCGTACATGTGTGTGCCTGAATTAAATAAAAATTTCAATTATGACATCTTAAACAATACATTTTATAATTAATTCGATCACGATACTCATACTAACGGCGGAATATCTGAAGAATAGGAAAAAGACATGAGGAAATGACAGAGATCTTAGCTCAGTATATCATTTCAAATTATTCGCTTCAGATTCTTCTCGAGCCGATAGACGGAGTCTACACTACAAATAACATTACACATTAATACAAATTAACGTTCATAACGCATAGATTTACACCTAACATAACACTAAATAACCGTGTCAGTTTTAAAATAGGATATAGGGAAGAATAAAGAGAAAATAAGAGATGTAAATTCGCAAGTGATGTCCGTAAGGGAAATTTACGCGCTCATCGAATTAGCAATAAGCGCACCGCAAAAGTACGGAGCCACTTAAACGACATGGACAAATTTATTTTCAAGGCGTTCCGTCGCCTTTGAAAGGCATTCCCTCGCCTTTGAAAGGCGTTCCCTCGTCTTCCAAAGGCGTTCCATTGCCTTTGAAAGGTATTCCCTCGCCTTTAAAAGGCGTTCCCTCGCCTTCCAAAGACATACCCTCGTCTTCCAAAGGCGTACCTTGCCTTTGAAAGGTGTTCCCCCGGCTTCTGAAGGCGTTCCCTCGCCTTCCAAAGCCGGCCCCTGGCCTTTCAAAGGCATTCCCTCGCGTTTGAAAGGCATTCCCTCGCGTTTGAAAGGCGTTCCCTCGCCTTTCAAAGACACCATCTTGTAGCCAGTGATACATTTGGAATAACAACAGACGCATCCATTTAGGTGAAATATGGAGCATCGGGAACATCGGGATGCCCATATTAGATTATACTTCCATGTAGGGTTAAGACAAAAAGACATTGGATAGGCTTTGGTAGGCCTTACATAAGGCTTTGCTAGGCTTGAATTGAACTTACCTTAGCCAGTCTTTACTAGCCATTAGTCCGGCTCGGCTATCTCTTATCTATGCCTTAGACAGACTTCACTAGGCTATACCTAGGCCGTAGGTATTTGACCAGCCAGGCTCACCTAGGCCTTATCTAGGATTTACCTATGCCGCAGCCATGCTTGACTAGACCTTATTTAGATCTTAGTTAAGCTTGGCTTGGTTTTACCGTAACCTTAGCAAGGCTTATGTAGGCCTTAGCCAGGCTTGGCTATGCTTTACATAGGCCTTAGCTAGGCTTGGTAGGCCTTATATAGGTCTTACCTAGACTTCGCGTGACATTACATAGGCCGTAGCCAGTGTGTGCTAGGTCCTAGCCAAGCCTGGTTGTGGCGTAGCTAAGGGCTAGTCAAGTGCTGGCTAATGCCTAGGTAAGGCCTGGCAAAGCCTAGGCCACTCCTAGTCAAGCCTTGACAGGGCCTAGGTAAGACATATGTAATTCAAAACTGATAACACAATGAGTGTGAGATTTTCTTATCGCTCTGGAATACTCTGATATAATCGTCAATCGTGAGAGCTGGTGATGCATTGGCGCTCTATCAGCTGGTGCAAGCGTACTAGTTCGCGTGTGTGCCCAATTGATGGCTGGACCTCTAGCTATACCCCGCCCATCTCTAGCTAGGTTTTACGAGTCACTTGAAACTTAGAAATCTGAATTCCAGGAAGGCATGTTTCAGGGTAACAAACGGTAAGCTGCTGGGGATCCCAATCACATTAGTTTTGAAATATTCAAAAGAATGTTTATTAAATTATATATTTATTAAAGACATGCAATTCGCAACCCCATGGCGGACTTTTCAATTTTCGTGACAGAGTTAGATCATTATGATACATGTGAATGTGACGTCATTGGGTATGACGTAAGACACTTGAGTGACGGATCAGATCCCTACATTGTGCAGTCGTAATGAGTATGCGTGCGAATTACAAAGTGTAGTGTCAATATATGACCCATGTTTTAGTATTAGATGGTTTGTCGATGGGTCATAATGAGACATCCCATCCCACTCCCCATTCTGAATCATGAGGGAATCTGGCAATGCCGCTACAGAATTCTGAACACTGTGTACACCCGTGGAACCATAATAGTCTGCATTAAGCAAGAAGGAGATGCCAGTCTTTCATCAAATAAAGTAATAGTAGCTGGCATTTATATACATTTCTGGGAATATATAACTTACTGAATTAATCACAATCAGATTTCAGCCAAAGGTCTTCTCATGCCAGACTGCACTTATTATGTTAGTACGGTGTGTAAAATGTAAAGGGTTTCTCTTTCCATCCAGGCGTATTTATGTAGGATTCATCCATATACCCATTCACGCATCCGGCACGCAAATGACGGCACAACATCAACGTGCTAAGTGCTTTGCGATCAGACCTCAAACATCTGCAGAACAGAGTCACCCATCATCAGCATCATTCATTCATACACTGGTATTAAATAAGACAATATAAATACAGAGGATGATGATTTAATTGGCAAACTAATAAATATATAAACATACATCTGTGACTTCATTTCTGTTAGTGCGCTAAGCTATGGAAAAGAAAACAACAACATGCAATCATTAATCAAGAATTGCTATGCGTATTCAAATCATAGACATTATTCAACTATATCGAGATTGCCCAATAGTAATGAGACTAATGATTCTACTAGCTACATTCACCACCCCCCACCCCAGCTCACCCCCACACACACGCAATAAAGCAATCACACCTGTCAACCATGTATATGACGCCATAATCAGAATGCGTCATTTGTCATTTGTTAGCTGTTATCACAATCAAAAGAGGTATTTCTGGCACGAAAGGGGCAAATGTCTGACAGTAACTGCCTGAATAGAGGATTCCAATTTATCCATCAATTATATGACGTCATATTCAACTACGTGACATGTAGGGTAACGTCATGATAAATTACGTCATGAATGACGAAGCTAAGTTCGTCACGAACGCGTAATTGTTACCGGACTAAGCGTTGTTGTACGAATTGTATGTCTACTATTTAATAAACATGCTGTTGAATGTTTTGAAATTATTTGACTGGGCTCTGTTCCTGCCATAACGAGCAACATCATCCAGTCTAATTAGTCTCAAAATAGTCAACAGCTTAGCTGCATAGTTTGCTGCAAATTGATAGTGAGGAAGTTCGAGGATCGAGGGATCGTAACACGGGCGTGGGCGGAGCTTAGCTAAAGATCGGCGGGGTATAGTTAAAACTGGAATCCTCTATTAGATCGCTATGATGAATTTATAATTTAATAAACATATGGGTAGATATTTTGAAACTAACTTGATCTGGAGCCGTTGATGTCATAGCTATGAAAGAGATTACCTGTAGGTTACCATGAAATTGATAATCTGGCAATTCATTTGTTCAAAGCGATTCTACATCATGAATGAAGAGGGTGGAGCGTACCCAGAAATGGGCTTGCCATACCAAGAGATGATATTCACCTTCCTGAATAAAGTGAGTGGAGAGTACCTAGAAATAGGCGTAACACCTAGAGATGGTATTCAACCTCCTGAATAAAGTGAGTGGAGCGTACCTGGAAATGGGCTTTGCATATATAGAGATGGTATTCTACGCCATGAATACAGTGGGTGGAGCGTACCTGGAAATGGGCGTGACATATCTAGAGATGGTATTCTACCTCCTGAATACAGTGGGTGGAGCATACCTGGAAAGGGGCGTGGCATACCGAGAGATGGTATTCTGCCCCCTGAATAAAGTGGGTGGAGCGTACCTGGAAATTGGCGTGGCATACCTAGAGATGGCATCCTCTATTACTGTACACCGTGTTCATTGTAACACAGTATCGGTCAATGACACCCAATCCATGCACACGATCGGTCACTCATCCATACGGTCCATACGCTTCCTTGTCACTTCGATATTACCTCAACTGACGTTGCAAACGGACGTCAACATAAAAGAGGCAACTGCTGGAGTTTGGACTTACGAAACAGACGAAGAAGGCATACATATCGCAACAAAGCTCACAGTCAACTTAGTTTCGGAATATTCGACAGAATGTTTTTTATCATTTTGTAAATTCACCAAAGACTACAATTCAGCAACATTCGTGACGTCGTTCTGATTGTAACGTCAGCTAGCAAGTGACGTATATTAATTATGACGTCAGCTACTCCAGATCGCTCCATTGATGGTTAGTCATGACATTGTAGTTGCGTAGATTGTCAAATGAGAAATCCTACGGTACATGTAGGCTGACGTCATACTCACAATAATGTATCATAGCCCCGTCGTAAAGTTCGAAAGGTCGTCAAGTGCACGAATTGTATGGCTACATAATCTACGCTGTGATTAATTTACTTTTTAATTAAGCATTCTATTGAATATTTTCAAAATAATTTGCTTGGAGTTGTTGCTGCCTATGGCCAAATTAATTTCAAAATTGTCAACAGGTTACTTGTATAACTAAGAGCTGCCTAGTTAGAAATAGAACTATATTGCATATCCATTGAACAAGGACTATTTTTGAAAAAACTGTCTAACACTGAAAGATGAAGTTCTAATACACACAGTTCTCGTAGCAACGTGAGATACTGGGGCAGGGTGATTGACCGTACTTGTAGGCACTTGGTACGATTCAATAGCCAGGTTATCAATAGCAATCTCAAGACAACATGCCCAAAGCGAAGAAGGTAAAATCCATAAGCTCATAAAAAGCCATTTACTAGTGTTACAATGATTTGCATAATGTAATCGTACTGACCGCTTATTGAATCATAAATCTAAGCTCTATGTGGGTGTCATTCAGCATTGCATGGAATTTGACCTATAAACTACCAATCTGACTATGTTAAATGCGGCCTGACATTTTAAAGAGTAGCCTAATTCAAGTCGATTCCAACCCGCGTAAGAATTTGGTGAAGGTTCGCTAGACGTGGTCGTGGCAGAGCTACCTACAAATGGTTGGGGCAGAACTCGAAATGTGTGTGGGGGGGGGGCATAGCTAGAAATAGGTGGGGCATAGCCAGAAATGGGTGGGGCATAGCTAGAAATGAATCTTTCTATAGTGCTACATGGTATAGCCATTTTACGTCACCACCACCACCACCAGGAGAAGCTTTGGCGTAGTCTGTCAAAACAGGCAGGTCGCTCTATTTTAGATTGAGAGGTACCCGCCTTGTAGTCAGAGTATCCATCTCTACCTCTTGTGTGTTAATTTCAGGCGACACCGTTTTTTCATTGTCAGTAGTTTCAATCCACGCCCGTCTATGTAAGTGGATAACATTCTATAAATACACTAGTAATTACCCTAATATGACGATAAAGAAGTAGAAAATCGATGTATCTATGTGTATATCGCCGTATAAAGTTCTGAGTACAGCGATATCAAATACGCCGTAGACATTTTCATAGGTTGAATTCGGGTTCGTTGTCGGGTTACTCGGACCGGAAGTATCGCGTGGTTGCTTTGCCTATCTACGCGCTTTTACTCTCGCTTGAAGCAGGAATAATCGAGTCGAATTTGTACAACGTGATACGGATTTGTACCACGTGAAACGGTTGTCCGATTATACTCTTGGTCGCTCGGATATGTTGTCGAGGTACCCTGCTTCCCCTCTTCCCCCCCCCCCCCCCCCCCCCCCCCCCCCGACAACATACCCGAACTTAGCCACTGAGAGCTGCTTGTAGAGGGTCGGAGGTCAAGAGGGAGCAGTCATTATTTTATGTGGATTGCGTGGTGTGGTGGTTAGCGCGCCCTTTTCTGCGAAATTTCTTGGCCCAAGGGCATTAGGAGTGGGGGTGGGTGACTAATCGCTATTATTAACGTTTTATGCTATCATTTTGTTATTTTCTCAAATGTACATGTATGAAAAGTGATGGCAAATTTGGCTGAACAGATCCTATGGTGATAGGCTCTAAAACCTCTATTCAGGATTTTGATGGTAAATTTTTTTGGGTGAAAATCTTCGATTTTATGAAAGATGTAGCAACAGTTTGGCATTGGGCACGAAGGCTATGTATAGGCTACCCGCTTTGGGGTCAAGAGGGGAAAACGTGCAAACTATGGCAATCTGCTCTTTTCTGATAAATTACCTCATATAACGTACACACTGAAAAAAGCCGATTTTGCAACCGCGGAGCGCTCTGGAAAGTTTTCCTTATTGAATGCAAGGTTGACCTCGTTTCATGGAAACTGACGCTCTCGCGAGGAAGTCAGAAATATACCTTTGCTCAGACAGGATACAGAACTCTGTTCAATAGCAGAGATCAAGTCATGTATGGGTGAACACAGTGCATGGCGAGCCATTGTAGACCGGTGAGACTCTACATGTTAATGATGCAATAGATAAATCCAGTTTCTCAGTCAATCACAAGACTTCATAATCAGCAACGTCACAGGTAGGCTGACGTCATAACCAATTACGTCATGAATGACACGATTTAGTCCGTCATAAACGCTTGATAGAATTGTATGTCTTTACTATTTAATAACCATTTTGTTGAATATTTTGAAGACAATTTGAGTGGGCGCTGTTGCTGGCATGGACAGCAGCAGCACCCAGTCAAATTAGTTTCAACATATCCAACAGCTTACCTGTACAGTTTTCTGGAAATTAAGAATCAGAGAGTGCAGGGATCGATTAATCACAACACGGGCAGGGGCAAAGTGTGGGTGGGGCATATTTAGAGATGGGCGGGGCATAGCTAAAACTGGATCCCCACATGATCCGCCAATTTTTTCTTTACTCGTTTAACACTCAAATTTGTTCAAGAAAATTTCAATTTTCTCATGGAAAATGTACATTTGTAAAATAACAGACTTGGTAATAGAGCCAGTCATTCCAGTGGTAAATCTTCACAAATAGTTCTCTCTTGTTCTGCAAATGGGCATTTCTCTAGGCCGCTGCAGAGGCTGAATTTTAGCCGGCCTATGCGTTAAAGGGTTAAACGATTTCTCAAGAACCTCTGCTATAGTCACAAGCAGTTAACATTTGTACAGCGGATTGTACTTGGCAAAGATCTATTTCTATGCTGGTTGCCAAGGTATGTATTGGAATGAACTTGGTAGATCCACCGAGACTGGCTATTAAGCTCAGAAGAATGCAAGTAATTCCAGTAGTACATCATACGAATGATATACATTTGTATTAGATGATAGCACTCTCACCCTGTCGATGCCATGTGTGACGGCATACATTGCATGAGGGTGCGGAACTGTTCGAGCATTTACTGCCTCTGTATCAATATTCAGCTCACATACCTCTGATGACCGGCAAGGAATAGCAGCATAACAAGGGATCATGGTCTCTCTGGTAATATGACTCACTAGTAGCGCTAGGCTTGGTGAGCTATGCACTTGTGTCGTGGCTTCTTGGTGTAGTAATAGCTCTAGCATTTCTTTATTTTTACTGGGTTTGCTTTAGCCATCGCCCAGAATCTTGTATACACTTCACCGTGTATGAATCGAGCACAGGATCTATTCTTTTGGCTGCTTTGAATAAATCATGGATGTATTTCTACACTGCATCACCTAATACACTGATTCTGTGAAGCTCCTCGATAACGTTTTTCGAATATTTGCAATTACATCCACAATGTATCATGTACTGACTGTGTCCATTATTCGCAGCGTACACGAATCCTATTTCTCCCAGAAATTCGCCAACTCTTGGTCGATGCTGCGTTGTGTTGCCTTGGTCATAATACATTCTGTATCAAAAGAATAAGATCGGACGTCCACCCATTGCCATTACCGTTGATCTTGCTATTTCAAGTAGTCCCTGAATTTGTTTGTCTTTGTGGAGGTTCACATTGCCCTTCTTTGCTGCAGCAATTTCGTAGACGGACATGAATGCTTTTAGGTTAGTACTGTGAATTGTGATGGAAAATCTAACAGACATTCCAATAAATCTTTCTTTTCTCAGTCCCCCATAGGCTGACAGGCTGATGCCATTGACGTTCAGTAATTGTCTTCTTATCTCTTCTCTCATTACCTCCTTTGTATGGATGTTGTGAAGCGTGTGAGTTTTAGCTTTTTTGTTCGAGAAGTGGTTCTCATTCCTTGGAATTATTCCTAAAATGGATTGGATGTTTCTCCACTCAGATTCTGTTGCTACCTTTATTGAAACCTGCTTACTTCCACGTCATAAGCTGCTGTACCCATTCCACTCAGCTCCTAATACAGGTTGGTGATTGCAAACATTTCATAATACATTAGCTCCCACATAATGTCTTTTCCGAAACTGTCGGTGTTGTCTGAGGATCATTTTTGGGGGTTGCTGATTGCTTTCTTTATACCATTTATACTCTCATTGCTTTGCCATGTCCTTAGGTATGGTGCACTATAAATCTTCCCTCCATGAAACCATGGTAAAATTCTGGCGCCGTCTCTGGAAGTTTCTGCATATCCTCTAAAGATAAAGAGGAAAACGGAAGACAATGTTGGAAGCAAATTCGGCAAAGATTGGTAGCAAAGCTTGGATTGCGTGGGGTTGCAATATCCAATTACTCTCATGTTCAATTCGGATGAGATTTTCTGGATGGAACAAGAGCTATAAGAAAGTGTTCCACTATTTAAATGTTTCACCATGTGTAGTATTAATGAGGATAAATTGGCAAAAGTCACGAAGTAATTCGTGTTTTGCTCCCCTTGGAATTGCCTTACTCGCCCCAGATTGTGTTTGCCACATTGACTGTCATCTGCAGTAGTATACAGAGCCATCTTTCTATCTTGCTTGAAAGATGCCATCCATTGCAGCCTATCAAATGCTTCTTTAAGCAACTGTAGTCATTTCAATGACGTCACACATTGGTTCCCACTAAAGACGGATTCAATAACATTCTAAATATGGAACTCTATGAGGATGTTTTCTGAACCACTCCACATCAAATATTTAGAATACATCCCAATCCCACCTTTGTCATACAGAACGACCCCATGCAAAGAATGATGTTCTAAAAGTCCTCAGACCAGATCAACTGTATTTCTCGTGTGATGCTGTTCACGCCTTGGTCACAGGTTACCAGTATTTTTGTTTGATCTAGGTACCCTAGGAGCTCCTATAGGGGTGTTCATGGCTGTATTGATTAAGGTACCTTATAATCCACTGCATGTTTTAATGGCTGTGTACACTGCATGACATTTGACATTTCGTGATTGGGTATTGAGGCGAATGTCCTTAACGGCCAGGACAGAGATGATCACACTCCATATTGGCTTGGTTTACTCATGCAGTCTGGCGTTCAAATAGTTGGACTCACAATGATGTACTCTTGTCATTAACCAGGCTATATCCGTCGACAAAATGTCATTAAAATGTAGTAACATTATATTCAGGGGGCAAATCAGATGTTTTAAAGTTTAAAGAACTGCTTCAAATGTTGACATTTTAAATTGGTATTGAATGTTGTTGGCCCATGTCTGAAATAGGTTTCAGAGAGCTTTGGCTTACTGGTTGTAGAACAAACAGATTCCTGAAGCAAAACTGTTACGGTTTCATGACTACCCTCATTCCAGATAGGTTGGCGTCATCATGATAGAAATTGTCAACAGCATCCATGGTAAACCACCCTATGTCGAACTGGGGTAGGAAATCGAACTGTTTCAGTACTGCTCGCTACAGTAAATGATGACATATCATTCTGATGATGCATGAGCTCGCCTATAGCGCATGGAAGAGCTTCCCATGTCCACGGTTTTGCTAGTGGTTTACCAGTATGTCACATTGAAAATGGTAGCCATGCATGTAAGTTGCTCGCCGCACCGCAAACAAGGAAATGTGCAGACAACTTAGGTATGTGTTTGTCTGGACCGTAGCTTCAAGACATATGCATGATCATGAAACTTGGTATATGCATAAATCTTAGGGAGAATGTGTGCAGCTATTGAAACTAGGGTAGTCTCATCATTTGTCCGTTTACCCTCTGTCTGTTCCATAATTTTATGACTTTTCCTATGAACTATGCTTTCGAAGAGTATCCATAAGTTTACTCTATGCATTGTGAGCTGACATCAGCTGACTAAGCTATAGCGATCACACGCCATCTGGCACGCAGCCATCTGTTCGTCCAGCATAAACAAGTGGCACGTTTTGTTATTTATGGATGGATTGAAACCGGCGTTTTCCCCAAAATGGTCATATTAACATCTAATATATGCATTGCGAAAATGAAGCTTATTCGATCTCAAAGTCCAGAGTAAGTACCGTTTGAGATTTTCCACAGTATGGGATACAATGGGGAAAGATATTTCTTCAGAGCACTTTTCTTCATATTTAGAGCTATTACGTCGTAACTTGGTGTGTGGCGACATCAGCTATATATGTCACCTGATCTGAAAGGCTATATGGTCGTATGGCATGGTAACCATGCAACCGTTGTCCCTCAACTTTCGACCTAATATGCTAGTTACTTCTTATTCAACGACCTGGTTTTAACCAAATTTAGGTCAAATGATCTTATTGTGCTATTGGTCACCCTTTCGGTGGTCATCTTGGTTTTCCAAAAATCATCGGGAATTCACTAAATAATGCTCCTTCTAAATTAGTGTCAGCGTGTTCACCCATCTTTTAATCAATTTATACAAAATCGTGTCACAAAAGGGCTGATTCTATGATGAAGAGCGGAGTTATACCACTTGTGACATTTCTGCAGTATTGTACCAATGTGAGAAAATATTAACTAAGTGACACATTTCATTTATCGCTATTGAGTAACCTGATGGCTGAAATCGCTTACATTATTAGCAGGGTAACAAGTAAGCATGCTATATTTCCAATATTTTCCTAATTTCTTTTACTATTACTATATAAAGGTAAGAACCTCATATATTATCCCTTGGAATGTAGGAAACAGTATGCTATGCTTCTCAGAACATCTAATTTTCAAATCTGGCATGGGGAATGATCATCTGCTGTGGAAAAGACCCCCTCTTAGACCCTCCCATATACTGTATTCACCCTATAATAGAATCTTATACAGAATGTGTTGTCAACAAACTTGAGTCAGAGATTGTCTGTTGGTGTGTCTTAAGAACCCTTTTCATTTGGGAATGAAAGGCTAAGGTCAAAGATATCCTAAATAGGGTAAATTATTTTCCCTGAAAACAAAGTAAAATTGTTTTTTTGGATAACTTTACAATGAGTTACTAATAACTGTTGCTTTAACTAATATGGTCTCACCATAATAATACAATGTAGTCTAATCTTTTAATGGCCAAGTCAGCCTTTGCCATTTAAATTTACAGTCCGAACCAAGACATTAATAATGTGTTAATTGACATAAGTCATGCCACTGATAAATTTCATGTCTTACTGTACAGCTCGGTAATAACTTAGATTGTTTCCAAAACAAAATAAAGTGTACTGTTCAATATTTTGAACATACTTTGATTGGGAGTAATGCAATGAGTTATGTTTCCTACACAGCAGCATAGGTAGTTACACATTGTAAATATGGGATTGTCTTGTGGGAAGTCATGACCCCGCAGGATATCTTATAATTCACGTAAGACCCCAAAAGAAATTATGTTTTGAAAATACCAGGTGAGCTAAAAGTCCAGGTGAGCTAAAGATGGAGGCTGTAGCATGGCATCAATGTTAATTATAACATATAATTCAAAACGGGAAAGTCATGATGACTAAGTGTACCGTGGCTGAATCGACCACCTGTTATTTATAAATGTGTCAATCATTGGGACGGTGGAAAGTCGAGCCAGCCAGGTCAGCTCTTTGTATGTAATAGAAGTGCACTAATGTTAAATGTTATCAGGAGTATCATCGCAATTACATGAGCAGTAAGTACTGCAAGATGGTGACCCACATAGCAGCAGTAAACCCATCCCAAGCCTCTGTGGATGTGATGCAAAATATTGAACTACGAATCGCCAATGTAGTGACAAAAGAGGAGGATAGACGAGAAAGGGAACGTGTACATCGTCAAGAGGTACATGAACTGGTCAAATGCGTCAAGCCATGCGATGGACTTATACCGGAGGAGGCGCGTCAGTTCTTAGACAAGACCCATAGGGTCTGGCAATCAATGGAAGGGAACATAGAGGGAACACCGGTCTATATTATGACCTGGGCCTCAAGAGGACCCTTGAGTAAAGCAATCGATCAATTCGTGCTAGGGAAAGATAAGAACGATGTTACGTACACACAGCTCAAGCAGTTTGTGACGCTGAATTTTATTTCAGCGAACGAAAAGGAGTGAATCAAGTACGACTTGGACACAGTAAAACAGTGGTTCAGCGAGACGATTATTTCATTTAATCGTCGTTACCGCAAGTTATCGACGTGAGCATACCCTACCATGAATGCTTTCAGCATACATACGGGCACTATACGATCAGGGTATGGGAAGGAAGATCGTGCGGAAGAAGGCCAAGTCGATGGAGGAAGCAATGGCTATTACTGAAGACGAGGAGTGCTGCAATGACTTGTTGCAGGCTATGAAGATCCCAGTCCGACAAGAACAGGACATGGAGATTGACATGATCTCCCAAGATGAAGGAAAAGATATCTGGTCGATTATTCGGGATATGCGGAAGCAAATCACACAGCAAAGCCAGATGATCGAGAAACTGTGTTCCGTGATAGAAGAACTGCAATCTATGCCAGTCCCACAGCCAAAACAACTGCGTGCCAAAGCCGCACCAAAAGCAGCACCTAAGAAGCGAGAGGCAGTGACATGTTTCAATTGCGGACGCAAGGGGCATATGAAGCGAGACTGCACCCAAGCAGTTCAACCAACGCCGAACCGTCAATCAGCCCCACGTACACCACATACACTGAGACCACACATCACTTGTTTCAACTGTGGCAAGCTTGGACACATGACATCCGAGTGCTACGCTGCGCCAATGCGCCTAGCCCACCTAAGCGCACTATGACTTGTTATAGATGTCAAAAGACCGAACATTACCAGAGTGACTGCCCATTAAGTCAGCAGTCTAGTCAACCAAGATGAGCGATGAAGCGATCACGTCAGCCCGATAACAATGGTTATCGCAACGAAACACTGATGTAGGTCGATGAGGTGAGTCGTCGGTATTCCGATTTTGATGACTGATTAATCACGATCTTTAAAAAAAAATCGATCGTGAGAAAAAATCATGCAAGCCTACTTAGGTGCAATTAGAAAATGCTTAAGATTGAAATGCAGTTATTAGTCCCACTACTTGGTTAATTAAACTTAGGATTATAATATAGGAAGCCTATTTAGTGAAGCAATCATTCAATGCGCAAGTTCATAATGACATGTGCATCTGTTGCGGAAATTCGCGTTTCTCAATTAAAAAATATATATATAAATATATCTAGTTTATATTAAATAAATCTGATTTAAATCAAATAAATTCGAGATTCTTTTTTTAATCGCTAACCGTGGTGCTATAAATACTGGAATGTTCCTTGAACTGAATTATCACAAATAGCTATTCTGCGTTTACACATGTTACTTGACGAACAAGGCGTCCCTAAAACCATTGATAGAGAGTTTTATTGTATACCAACCCAACCCAGCACACAATTTCACAAATATGCATAGAGCCTAACATAGATATAGAATAGGCGTGTTATCCTCATTGACTAAATATAATATAACCACCCATGTTGACTAAACATAATATGTTACACGTGCGCTGATGTGTTAATCTTGCTGCTTCTGAACATATAAATAAAGTGGAACCAGGCTCTTCTCTTTGATGCAATGCATCAATATGTGTACTTGTTAATATATAGTATAATATGTCATAGTGATGTATAGTAAAGCTCATAAATAAGTTTTAATGTTTTCAAAATAAAAGCTGAAACGTGCTAGTTAACACACATTTGAACAAGAAGTAAGAAGTGATTTATTGAAAATTCTAAAGATAATTGGATTGAAAACCATTGCTGCCTTTATTTTGGAAACGTGTAAGGTTATTTCTGAGCTGCATTGTATAATGCCATGTTTTTAATCCACCTGCGCATTCATATTTTGAATTTCACCATGCTTAGCTAGTTTACGACGGCAAATAAACTACCAATGGCATTGCGATGATCGTCTTGTCAGAATGAAAGATAAGGCTGTAAGAGGCCCAAATACAAGGCAAAAGGAAAAAGCACTATGGAACATAATTGTCATGGAAAGAAGAAAAAATGCATATGAAAAGAAGGCAGGGCCCCTGCTAACCTGGTAAAAAGAAAATGAAAAGCCGGTCTGATCTAAATCTCAACAGGTATAACTACATGTTCTAGATGCTGTATTCAGAAAACTACTCACCACACCTTACACCAACATCTTCGCTCTGACGACAGTTGTGATAAGTATGAAATGCGCAATTATCCAACGTGGTTTCATTTCCAACACACACGACATCGTCCAGGAGTATCGGCCCGGTACCTTCACCAAATCGAGCATGGGGAAGCACTTCAGCACCCAGGTGGCTGTAATATGTATAGTTGACAACATCATATGGCATACGATAGAGTTCAGAGAGACGAGATATCCGCACAAGGTAAAATTGACCTCAAAATTGATCTTAAATACATTCAGACATCTAGAATTGACGAATCCAGTTTTAGTTATACCACACCCATCTTTAACTAAGCACCACCCACGCACACACACACACGCGCGCGCACGCACGCACGCACGCACGCACGCACGCACGCACGCACGCACGCACGCACGCACGCACGCACGCACGCACGCACGCACGCACGCACGCACGCACGCACACACACACACACACACACACACACACACACACACACACACACACACACACTTCGCCCGTGTTGGGATCGATCGATACCTGTCAGTAATTCCCGGCCATCGATGTCCAGGAAACGATGGAAGTAAGCAGTTGAATATTTTGAAACTAATTTGATTGTGGGTTGTTGATGCATATATGGCAGCAACAGCAGACAGACAAATTAGTTTCAAATTATCCAACAGCATATCTGTAGTAGTAAACACATAAAATCCGTAAAACAACGGTTAGTCCGTCATCAATTAAGCCTTCGTGACGAACCTAGCTACGTGATTCATGACGTAATTGATTACGACGTCATCCTATAGGCCACGCAGTTGATTGTAACGTCATATGATTGACTGAGAAACTGGTTTCCCTCACATATATCTTCAAACGTCAAATCTAATATCACACAAAATAGTGCACACACACACATATGCTCGCGCAGTGTGATACATATATATAACGACTAATAATAGTAGGCAAATGAAAGGTTGATTAAAGGGATCCATTTATAGATATGCAGCGCCCATTTCAAAGCTAAGCCCATTTGTTGGGATCGATTTATCTAATTTGAACCCTGAATGCCCAGAATCCCAATTTTAAGCTAACCATACATGTAAGTTATTGGATATTTTGAAACTAATTTGACTTGATGATCTTACTGCCTATGACAGCAACAGCGCCCAGTCAAATTATTTTCAAAATATTCAACGGAATGTTTATAAAATAGTAAATCCAGGAGACTTCTTATTCGTATAAGTGACGAAATTTTGAATGTTCCTGACGGAGCTCGATACGCCTTTGCTTATGCGTATTGATTGTGACATCAGCCTACGTGTAGCGTAATTGTTTATTATGTCATATACTTGAGTGACATCGCCAGTTCTAGATAATAATCTGTCCGCAAACAGCACATCTTTTAAAACGATAGTCATAGTGGTTTCTCATGACTATGGTTATACATATATATTCCTGCAGTGCAAACTGCATACGAAATGTCATTGTATATAAAACAGTACAAATGACATGAAGGCAAATCCGTGAACAATCTGTATGTGAAGCGCCTCATTCATTTATGATCTATGCGCACTAATAGAGTTGATTGCCACCAAGGAGCTGATTGCGTGCCCGCTTACGGCTACGAATTACGTATAGGCTCGGCCATTTCTCACACGGTGGTGTGGTCACCAACCGCTAACTAGAGAGATAGATAGATAGAGCGTGTCTCTATTTTTTAGATTGGAACCATAGATTTAGAATATTTATTGGCTAGATCACTCATGCGCATACGCTCACTATGGGGGAATGGGATAGATGTCTCGACCGCTGGATCTGACATCTGACGCAGACGATCAGCTATGTATATAGCTTCCACTAGTCAGTAAATAATTTTTTCTTGGTAATTGGAATAGAAATTCTGCTTAAATAGCATGCAAAATACGGAACTACAAAACTACGGTAAAAAGAAATAGGGGAATTACGGTAATACGGAGAGGCAGTAAGAATTACAGAAATGTGTTAAAACCTAAACGCATACATCGCTGAAATTCCAAACATTTATGTACATAACTATATGATCGCGTCTATTCATTTTGGAAACTGCTGCCGTAAACCGTTGCTGCACACATGTAGACAACTTTCAGCATTATTTTTTATATAATCTACACACACTTGTATTGACCGTGAAACAACTAGCACCATCCTTTGAAATCAGCACGGTGGTGGTTAAAGCTAGTTTTTTTTACAGCCCAGTTTCCGCGAAACCTTACACCGTTTGGTATAGAAGGCCTCAACAATAAATTAAAACGTTTTCAAAACAAGGTAGAATTTTTGTTTTTCTTTGAAAATATAGTGACTTATTTACATATATAAGCTGTACTGTAAAACCGACGACTGGATAGTATAGAACGTCTAAAGAATAAATTAACATGTTTGCAAAACAGGACAGAATTTCTGTTTATGTTTTCTAAGTATATTAACTTATTTATGAGTTGTATAGCGTAGCCTAAGCAGTCGAATCGCTGGTAATAAGTGAGCATATATTTTAGCAAGAGCGGTTAGATATTGTAGATCCTTGCCGTTATAATCAATTGGTTCTCCGGTAGGGTGACGGCACAGTCACAATATGTATTGACTGGCGTAGCTATGTCCAACAGGAACATTGAAAAGTCCTTCAGCTGTATGAATTGAAGAGCGTAGTCCGAGTCTGCTCTGACTCAACCCGCCCCTGTGACAGACATTTGGACAGACTTACGGGCCCGAGAGAGTCAGTGCAATTGGTATTCTCAAAAGTTGGAGAACTCCGCCACCACTTTGTAGCCTCTTAATCGACCTTAGCTACAATATTCGACACAAACCCCGGTTATTGCTTCGTATAATTCACATATCCATTGCTCGCACCTTAAACCCTGTTAAATATGTCCTATATCTCACGTTATTTAACTTTTTAGCTCATTGTTGACGAATTTTATCAAATTTCAATCGAGCAGCCATTGCAAAAACAGTGATGACGTAGTAAACTAAATATCCAAACTGGAAAGGTCCATTACGCGTTCGTGACGTACTTGTCTAAGTCATTCATGATGTCATAATGATGTCATTGATTATGATGTCATTCTACACGTCACGTAGTTGATTACGACGTCATGTGATGGATGGATAATGTGGAAAGGTCCATTCTAGACACAACCAAGTGAATGTGTAGCGCTGAACGGCCACGGAAAGAGATGATAGGCCTACACACACATCCGTCGTAGCTAAGGCCTAGTTAATGTCTAGCAAAGCCTGGCCAATGCTTAGGTACGGCTAAGCCACGCCAGGTTAAGGCTTAGCTAAGACCTGGTCACGCCTAAATAAGCACCAGGTAAGGTCGAAGTAAGGACTAACTAATGCCTACGTAAGCATAGCTAAGGCCAAGGTAAGACTAAGCGAACCGTAGATAAGGCATAAATTAGGCCTAGGAAGGCCTAACCAAGCCTAGCTAATGCTTAGGTAATTACTAGGTAATCATAGCTAAGGATAGATAAGGCATATCCAAGCCCGGATAAGGCCTAGCCGTAGCTTAGCTAATGTCTAATTAAGACCTAGACAAGACTGGCTACGGCAGAGCTATGGCCGACCAACTCACCCACCCAACCATCGACCGACCAGCCGACCCACCTGTCGACCAAACAACTGACCAACTGACTGACCCAACGACCGACTGACCCAATGACCGACCCACCCACCCACCCACCCACCGACTGACCATCCGACCCACCGCGGTCGGACCAACTGACCAACCAAGGTCGGACCCATCGACAGAGGTCAGACCGATCAACCCACCATCCCACCGACCGAATGACCGACCGACGTCGGACTGACTGACCCACAGACCGACGAACCGACCGGACACCCACTCATTAATTCACCGAGTCACTTAGTCACTGAATCACTCACTGAATAACTCACTTAATTTTCCACTCACCCACTTCCCTGTCATCCACCCACCCTCACACACCCAACCACCCACTGATGTAAAATGAGAATAATGAATGCAGCATAAATACTTGAATATTTAATTATCTAACCAACAAAACTTACGCGATCTAGATCCGTCCTTTTCTTTCCAGTTTAATTTGATCATATCGGATCTCGAATTTGCTCGGGGCGAAATTGCGTGATTTTCGTGGCGAAAAGTTGTGTACTTCGTCATCACTGTTTTTGCAATGGCTGTTCGTTTGAAATTTGATAAAGTTCGTCAACAATCAGCTAAAAAGTTAATTAACGTGAGGTATAGGACATATTTAACAGGGTTTAAGGTGGGAGTCTCAGCCAATGGTATCTACCAAATGGTATCTGGAATGTTGTTAGATAGCTTGATTGCTCATCCAATACACATGCCAGTAACCATTTGTAAGATCAAGCTTGGAAAATACCTTAGCATTTGAGAGTTTGGGTAACAAATCATTCATAACCGAAAGTTGAAAACGGTCAGTTTTCATAGCAGTATTCAGCGGTCTTGGATCTAAACAAATACGAATGTCACCCGATTTCTTAGTAGATACTACTATGCTCGATTTCTGATCAGTAGGTTGATCGACTGATGCAATAACACCTAAGTGCTGTAAGCGATCAAGTTCAGATTTAACTTTAGGTTTCAAGGCAATATGTATGGAACCAGGATGAGATAAGTTCAGTTTTATTCCACATGCGCAATGTTGTATTGCAAGACTCAAGGGTTCTGTTTTAGCATAACTTATAGGCAGTACATTAACAGTAGCCCCACAGTCAATTTGGAACTGTACAGGCCTATGATCAACAAGAAAGCTAGCATTTTGCTTCAGGGGTCAAGGGAAAAGACAGTTTCTTGTTCAGAGTTTACGCCCAATATAAAATCAGTATAGTCAGAGTCACTTTCTAACGCACTAATTCTACGTGTAGAAGTTGAAGTACGTTTCGGACATTTTATTGCAAAATTATTTCGACCGTTACAAGCAATGCATATTTTTCCCCATGCAGGACACGGTTCTTTCTGTAGCTGGTGAAATTTCCCGCAAAATTTACATCGCCTAGGTGTGGTTGACGCTTTGCGAGTGAACGAGCTGTTCGATTGTGAGTTGTTCAGTTCTTTTTGCAAAGCTTTAGGTTTAAACCACACTTTATTAATTGAATCATCGAGGGATTGACTAATATTCATCGTTTTCAACTGAGATGCTGTAACCTCACAACTTCTACAGATATTTATGCATTCATTAATGGTCAGTTTCGCATTCTATAGTAACCGTTTTCTAACTTGGTGGTCTCGAACCCAAGAACGACTCTGTCACGAATTAAACTCTCATGCATACAATCGCAAAATCCACACAATTTGCCTAACGTACGAAGTTCTGTTAGATAAACATTAATCGATTCATTTTCATGCTGGTTTCTGTTATTGAAGATATAGCGTTCATAAGTTTCATTCGTCTGTCAACATATATGTTCATCAAATTTCTTGGTAATTACACGCAAATCATCCTAATTTTCGCCTTCAGCAAACACGAAAGCATTACACATTTTAGAGCATCATGTCCAATACAATGCAGAAACATTGCGAGTTTATATTTATCGTCATGTGAGCCGAGTTTTGTAACTATAGCATAGTTTCCCCATGTTTGCTTGAACAAGTTCCAATTTTCGGCTCTATTACCATCTAACACTACCCCTTTCAACAAAATATAGGCCTATGAAGTACACATTTATTTATGACGAACGGAAGTCTGAATTAAAAAAACCTATTATCGAACTGGAAGTTGTTGCCGCGTTAAACAGCAACCAGCTTCAAGGAGAATTAGATTCAAAATATTCCACATTACGATACGTCAATCATAGATTGTTGTATTCGTATATGGCCATGGAACGAGGTGCGTGGTGTATCAATCGATACAGGACCATTACCCTGAGACAAACAGCAAAACCTGTCTACGGCGAGCACATCCATACCAAAGCAAGGTCGCTTAAAGGTGCAAAATGCTTGATAATAAAATTCTCAAAATTGTGTACCTTTAAAGGCTTAAATTGTGGTCCTAGATGTAATGAAACGAAATAAATCTTAACATGCGATGAGTTCATTGAATATAAATATATATACTTTTTAATGAGTGAAATTGAGACATGAGTCCCTAATTTAGCTTCGTAATTAAAAAGATTATTATAATTTCTACCAAATGAAATCATCATACTTTAATATGTATTTATATTTATCACAGGAAATGGCGTAATTTTGGTTACACAATGCCGATTTATTTTATGACTTACGGTTTTACGACCACGTGTCTCAAAGAGCCACGATCTTGTGGCCCAAAACAGCTGTCCGCTATAGACAGGTTTTCTGTATTTCACTCTTGCGGACTCACACACACACTCGTTAGATAAAAAACCACCTCAAACTGCCAAGTAGCTTAAAAGCACTAAGACACATTTACTATATACAAGTTTGGATACTGTGACAGTTTCAGCGAAAGAAATACAGGTGTTATTGCCACTGACAATTATTTGTACCATTGTTGCCGACGGCAGCAACTACGTTCAGTCAAATGATTTCAAAGTATTCAACATGTATTATCTTGCCACCATGCAGCGTATTTCGAAAAGATTTGACTGAAAGTTGCTGCTGTTACCATGAACAATGGTAGCATTTGCAGGTTCCCGTGTCTTCTTTAACCGCATTGCAATGTCGTTAACGCCTTCATTGTTAACACTTTCAGGGTGAAGTTGGGCAAAAACGGCTTATACAGTGGTCGTGAGGAATGCCCATTTGCAGGCCAAAAGAAGGTGGTTCTTGCAAATTTACTATTGGAATGACTGGTTCGATAACTTAGTCAGTCATTCCAGTGGTAAATTTTCTAAAATTGTCTTGTCTTGGCCTGTAAATGAACATGCCATAAGCAAATGTTTGAATTTTCTTGAACAAATTTAGCCGTTACAGGGATAAAGTAACACGAAGGACAGACTTACATCTTGGAAACAATGTTGCTCAAAACTGTTGCTGTTGAGAAAAAAAAATCGCAGCAACATTGTTGCGAAAAGTCAATACTACTTATTGTATAAAGTGGAATAGAAATGAGTAATATACCTTTATAACATCCATATCATTCCATGTAACAGAGGGATCCATTTAGTAATGCTAAAAATTTTTAAGTTTATTTATTTAATTATTCTATTTTATTTTATTTTATTTTATTTTATTTTCAAACCACCAAAAATGTATCTTGGCTGTCAGGTCGAATCCTGTCTCTGGCTGACATAACGTCTCCGGCGGTTATAACTCAAATGCGTGGGCGGTGATGATGATTCTAACACCTCTGTCTGTGTCAAGATAAATTGTAAGCTGTTTTCATGTAGTCTATGCTATTTCTCGCAGCAATTTCTACACTTTTCAAATTTTCAACACACGTTTGAAGTATCATCAAAAATTAATACAATTACAAATCGAACATCTATGCACAATTGATTTTATAACGTTTTGAGGGCATATTTTTTTAATAATTGAGTGTATTTTAAGGTTATATAATTTCTGTCTAAAAATAGCAGAAAAATCAATTTTGACTACCAGACTTTAACAATTTTGATGTAAATGAAAAAGGACGCGAGAAAATTTTTTCATACAAATTAGATTTTTATATTGTTAAAATATACACTAAACATAGATTCTAGCCTATAGTGTTAACTTGTTGGCAAAACTTTATTAATGGGAATTATTTTGATTTAAAGTTGAATAACACCACCAGTCTTTTCATCCTTACATGTATTCCCTATGGGCCAGAACCCTGTTATATAAAACATAAAAAAGACACGATTTGAATTTTGACAAGACTATTATAATTTACATCATTAGAAAACTAATAGATTTTACCTTATGGTCATAGGTTTTAAATTCTAAACAAATCATAAATGCAACCGGAAAATGCCGATTTTAGAAACCTCGCCTCTTTATTTCATAGTAAATATCTGGACAAGTCATACTGCTAAGCTAGCGCATGCGCGCTGAGATTTTGTCTCCATTGTTGAGCATGCGAGGGATACAATTGGAACGGCCCATTGAAGACGGACTACGCGTTGTTGTAAGAATTGCATGTCTACTATTTAATACATATTTTGTTGAATACTTTGAAACTAATTTGACTTGGCGCAGTTGCAGCACCCAGTCAAATTAGTTACAAAATATTCAACGGCTTACCTGTACAGATTTCAGGAAATTGATAGTCAGGGCATTCAGGGATTAATCGATCCCAACACTGCGATGTGTCGGTGGAACTTAGCTAGAGGTGGGCGGGGCATAGCTAAAACTGGAAAGGTCCATTTCTTATAGGCGCTGCCATTTTGTGCAAGGGATTGTGGTCATTCACGTTCTCGCCAGATCTCCTACCGCTAACGAGAGTGAGGTAGCTCGCCTCTATTTAGATTGGAATAGTAGATTTAGGATACATTGT
Source organism: Chaetoderma sp. LZ-2023a (assembly GCA_034401795.1). NCBI lineage: Eukaryota > Metazoa > Mollusca > Caudofoveata > Chaetodermatida > Chaetodermatidae > Chaetoderma > Chaetoderma sp. LZ-2023a. The sequence continues at coordinate 46,794,822 of CM067363.1, read as the reverse complement.
CTATATCGCTCGTGCGCATTACACGCATGCCCTCACTGTTGGGGCTAGTTGTACCTACCGCTGGTGGCCTGAGCTAATTACTGACTGACTGTCGCAAGATGATCAGATGCATCTAGAGCCTCCAAAAGTGCGTAAATTCTTCTTTTTTTAGCAATTGGAAGAGAAATTTACATCAAACAGGTAGACATTTTTGAAAATTTACCACTGGAATGACTGGTTCGATAACTGAGCCTATCATTTCAATTGTAAAATGACAAAAACAACAGTCTCTTGCTTTGGAAATGGGTATGGGATATTCTCTATGATAATGGATGGATCTGATCTATCGCCCAAGCATATGACGTCATAATCATTTACGTCATATGTAGGATGACGTCACAATGAAAATATGTAATGAATGATGTAAATAGCTTCATCAGGAATATTGAATACTCCATCAAGTATACGAATTTTATGTCTTTGCGATTTAATCCCCGGGATTTATCAATCAATCAATCAATCAATCAATCAATCAATCAATCAATCAATCAATCAATCAATCAATCAATCAATCAATCAATCAATCAATCAACCAATCAATCAATCAATCAATAGATTCATCAATCAATCAACTACTGCCAGTCCCACGATGGAGACCGGGTGAGGGCATAGCATACACCATGTGGTGTGCTTCCAAAAGATAGTCTCATATGAATTCGCCAGTGAATCAGTATATCCGACATGTGAAAGCTGGCTCGTTAAAACCAAGATTCTTGTCATGTTACGATGGTCCAGCGGAAAGATGTCTGGGTCGCTGATGCTATGCGGAATTGCAGGATGACGGTTCGATCCCCGACCGGGGAAACGATGATCAACAAAGTAAACTAACGGGGTGCACACCGTAGTCGTGGTTAGCACAGACATTGAAGTCAGTGTTAAAGAACTAAGCATAGATACCTACCTATACCTACGAAGCAATAAAGCAAGCAAGCAATCTTTATTGACAAATCCAGCATGTGGACATACAGACAATTTTCAACTTTTTGTTGAATATTTTGAGAATAATTTGACTGGGCATTGTACGAATTGTGTGACCTTACTCTTTAATCAACATCTGTTGACAATTTGAAACTAATTTTCTGGGCGTTGTATGGCTTTACCATAATCAATTGCGTCCTATAAAGGCTTCACAGGCGTCGTAGTCAAAATGCGTAGTGAATGACGTCTCTAGCTCCATCGTGAATATTGAAAAGTCCGTCAAGCGTACAAATTTTACGGTTTTACTTTTTAATCAGCATTCTGTTGAATATTTAGAAATTAATTTGACTGGGCACTGTTACGGCCACAGGCAGGAAAAGCACCCAGTTAAATTAGTTTCAGGATATTCAACACCTTACCTGTATAGTTACCTTGAAATTGGGATTCTGGGAAGTGGTGAATCAAAGTATATAAATTGATTCCAACACGCCGAAAGAACGGACAGAGCTAAGCTAGAAATGGATCCCACCTTTGAAATTGTCGTGAACAAATTTGATCATTAAACGGCCAATACCACTTAGTAATGTGTGTCCACCCAGCATGGCCCACTTGTAATAAGTGACCACATATTTTAGCAAGAGCATTCAGATAGTTAGCTTTACCCTCCTGGATGCATGTAGACCCAATCGCAATGCACCGATTCTCTTATGGAACGAGGATATAAGTTATCCAATCTGTCACTAAAGTGTTGACGCCATAATAAACTATGTCACGGGTAGGCTGACGTCAGAGTCAAACTACGTAATGAATGACGTGGCTATGGCCATCAGGAACGTTGAAGAGTCCGTAAGCTGTGCGAATTGTATGTCTTTACTATTTAATAAACATTCTGTTGAATATTTTGAAACTAATTTAACTGTGCTGCTGCTATAAGCACCGACAGCATCTAGTCAACTTAGTTTTAAAATATTCAACAGCTCGCCCTCATAGTTACCTTATAAATGGGATTCTGGGAAGTCACGGTTTAAAGTATATACACGACAACGACGACGGCTATGCATATAGGCCTATCATCATCTCTTATTGTATTTTAACCACTTCATGGCATAGCTGGTGAAACCGGCCGTTACAGTAATCTTGCGCAATGTAAAATTACATGCCATGAGGGAACATTTTTTGATAATTTACCACTGGAATTACAGTCGAAACAGTAATTTAAGATTCCATTGCCAAATCTGCAAACACAGTCTTCTCTTGGTCTGCAAATGGACATTCAATATCTACATATTTTAACATTCTTCACCAAATTTAGACAGCAAAGGTTTAATATATTATGACGACAATACCAGTTACTGTGTCTGTTTCATTTTTCCCTTATGTATTATAGCATAAAACACTAGGCTGAACATTCGAAATAGTGTATAACTTTCCTTTGTTATGTCTCGTAGGGAGTCGGAGCAACGATTTGAATGTCGTGGACGCATTTTACCAGTCACTATATATGTGGTAAATTGTAATGGTAAAACATGTATAATAATATTGTAGAGCGTGAAAAATTAGACAAAATTCGCTAAAAATAATGTATGTGTGATTTTCATTAGTAATTTATTGTCCTTAATCCTTCACTGGAAAAAGATCCATGCATGCATTTATTTAGTACTATGGGTAGACAACTTATGTTCCGAATTTCCAGTCAAAACGGCTGTCAACAACATTGTAGCGGTGGTTAGATACATAAATCAACAGAAATGGTACGTATGTGCCAAGTTAGTAATGAATGTATTCGGCCCAAGAATTCCACCCGTATGGTTAGATAGGAATCTGAATATGCTTATGAAGCATTGAGTTAAAAAATGTTTACCATGAAATAATTTAATTCGTTGTACACAATTTTATACCGAAAATTGGCTGAAATTGTAGCCAATTAACCGTCTTCACTGCCCTATTGTCTGTATGTTATGCTCGGCCCCAGATTTTCGCCCATATAAACTTGAGCTTAAAAAGTATAATTTAGCCTAAATTACTTTCAGCTGTAAACAATATGATAGCATATCATTGCTAGCTATATTCATATTTAAAACAAATTCTACAATGAAATAATTCCGTAGTCCGCAATTACATACCGAAAATTGGCTTAAATTTTTGCAGATCAGTGATTTTCACTACCATACTGTCTGCAATAAGTTCGGCCCATATTCGGTTTGAAATTCATACATATGGTCAGATCGGTATATGAATACGCTAATGAAGTATCAACCTTTAAAATGCCTACCATGAAGTAATTTCGTAGTACACAAATCCATGGCAAAAATTTGCACAAGTTTTGGCAGATCCATGGTTTTCTGTAGCCTACAGTCTGTAATAAGTTCGGCCCCAATATGTCAGATAGATACATAAATATGCTAATAAAATATCGATTAAAAAAAATTCCACCACAAAATGATCCTATAATACACAACTTAGTAGCAGCCAAAAGTTTTCAGATGCCAATAATTTACGTACCGATATCTATATACTCTGTTTGTAACCAGTTTTCAAACATCTAGCCATACAGAACTCAATATGTATTATTATGTACTAGTGCTGTACGAAATATTGCACGATTCTACAATCAAATAATATCATAATTACCAAGTATGTCCATGTAGTTACTTATTCGCAATATGTCCCCATTGAAAGATAGTTGGTTCATATTAGCCACAATCAGATAGATGTCGATATGTCCTGGCATATCGCCTGTAATAGGTTCGGCTCCAGAATTTCACCCATATGTTTAGCTAGATATATGAATATGCTAATAAAGGAGAGGTTTAAAAAATTCTACCACAGAGTAATTTCGAAATACGCAAGTAATTTGTTCGCAACTTAGTTTTCAAATGCTAATAATTTACTACATATTCGTAATCAGAATCTCTGTACTTGGTTTGTAACCAGGCTTTCGAACATAATAACATCTAGAATTCACCAGATATTGCACGATATTCTATCATCAAATATTTCTTGCAATAATGTGAAAATCTTTCTATATATCCTATAATTTGGCTCCAGATAGAATCTGAATTATTAAACAAAAACCCCAAAATCTGCGCATATGATCAACAAGATGGATGGAAAGATAGACGGACTGCCCCAAATTGTAATCTACTTCTTCCTATAGCCCATAGCTAATCCTATCTAAGGCCGATGCCATTACAACCATCTTAAACATGTGACACTACAAAGAAACTATCATTATTACAATCGCAACCACCATCCGCACTATGTAGGACAGGTAAGAAATTGTAAATTATAGTAAGAACATATGTAATATTGAATGTTAATATAACAAGATAAACACACTTCTCTCTACCCTACACACATGTTGTCAATTTATCACAATGTCTAATGGCTATATCTTTATATCTTTATAATACATTGATTTTAACTTGAAGCCCATGTCTTCCTATATTATATAGTGCATGTGTCAGTTCTACAAGTATAATTTATTTTTGTTCTATGTAGGGGTCAACTTGAATTATAATAATCTCCGGCCACGCCATTTGCCATTGATGCCTTTCATCAATATGTGTACTTGTTCTAATAGACATTGCAATTCACAATGTTTACAATGGATATAAGGCGCGTCGCGGTATTCTAAAATGTAAGATGTAAATATTCTCAAATGTTCCAATATTATTTCGAAATGTATGTATAAATGGTGTTTCAAATACTTCATCATAAGGTAGTATTTATTCCCGATGGGATTCCATGTGCAGGTGAGTATATGTGCATATGCATGTAGTAGATTTACGGTAATCCGTGAATAGCACATTTGCGTCACTGCACAGTAGACTTACGGTAATTCAAGCATTCGACAAATGACCTGAGCAGAGAATTCACTGAAGGCATCATCGCAAACTGTCCCCCAGGTGCCATTCACGAGAACCTCAAGACGTCCCTCCTTGAGATTCGAACCATTCACCAAGCGAACCTGAGTCACAATCTGGCCTGTAGAAATATATGAGCACAGACGAAATTATTGTAGTCCAGTACGTAGTGGAAACATCATGTACTTTGTGGTAAACGCGTAAAACTTGACAAGAATGTCAAATGTTGTCAGCAATGAAAATTTCCAGTTTATCCGTCCACTTTATGACGTCATAATCAACTACGTGACGTGTAGGATGACGTCATGCACATTCAATGACATAATGCATGGCATAGATGAGTTCTTCACGAACTCATAATTAATGACGGTCTAAGCGTTGGTGTATTGCATGCATTTCCTATTTAATAAACGTATAGCAGCAACAGTGCCCAGTCAAAATAGTTTCAAAATATTCAGCAGCTTACCTGTATAGTTTTCTGGACGCTGATAGTCATGGCGTTCATGGATCTATCCTCTATCTTCTAATCCCAACGTAATACCAGATGTATCAGAAACTAAATAGTCCAGTGCCCTTATTTATGTGTCTACACACGGGGCGTTGAAAACACGCATTTCTGTGATTGCCAGACGCAGTTTCCACTACTTATAAAGATATAATCGTATTTCAAAATGGCAGCCTTCTCCCAGGGTAATACGTTATATATCCCATGAAGTAAAATGGCGTACAACCTTCGTTTGTGTGTCTACATATATGATTTAGATGCCAAAGATTTGATAAAATGCACTGTTGTGCATCTCAGACCATTATCTCAACTAACATTAAATATGACCGCCATATTTTAATGGCGGCCGTTTCCCAGAGAACTATGTTATAGGGCAACTGAAATACCTATAGCTTCACCGTGGCCTCTATAAATAGGTGTTTAGTGTCAGAGAGTTAGGGAAAGATATTTGAGAATGCGTCATAGCAATATGTCCGCCGCATTCGGTTCAATGTTAGGAAGTAAATCGAGCTATTGCGATACCCTTCACGTCGTCTACCAGTGATGGAGATGGTACCGGCGGTGATGGTGATAGCGTTGTTATCGTCCAAGTTATGTATTGCTCAACCTAGCAGCTCACTCACATCTCATGTTTGACTAATGCTACTAGTCCCAAACGTGGACACAAACATCCGTATAATAAGGGAGCATGACTCGGCGATCTTGGGGGCAAACGTTCCAAGGATAAGGCCATTGTTACCTAAGTAAAAGCGTGTGTTTCTTTACAACATCCAACAAACATGCGATATAAACTGCTACGCTAAGCTAAACACAAATTGGACAACGACGGCGTCATCAGCACGGATATTGCGACTGTTCCGTGTGTGTATAATAACAGTCTTGGAATACATGGCTGCAAATGCAATATGGTCAAATCAGGACCATTATATAGCTATCTGCTTCCCCGCGGGAACATGGAGCATGTCCGTCTATGTGCCTCTGTTGTCGATAAACTAGTCCTCAAGCACTGTGCTGATAATTTGCTTATCACTTGTTATGGTGTTAGCTTCTCTACGTAGAAAGCCAAATACCTCATTATTGTGAGCAAGCCTAAACAGATCATCCAGTTTCCGTCAAGGGAATGAATTAATCCAGTTTAGCAATCGACGTCATATGTTGCGTGTAGGATGACGTCATAATCAATTACGTCACGAATGATGTAGTTAACTAATAGTCGTCAAGTTGTACGAAGTGCACATCTTTGCTATTTAATAAGCAGCGCAGCACCCATTAAAATTAGGTTCAAAATATTCGACACCTTACAGTTTTCTGGTAATTGAAATTCAGAGACTACAGGGATCGATCGATGCACCATGGACGACGTATGGGTGCAGCTTAGCTATAGATGAGTGGGGCATAGCTAAAACTGAAGTCACCAATTATTTGGCGCTACTTGACAACAGAATCTTATTCCACTTTAATCACGTGTTTATTATTTCAATTTTCCTCCACTATGTCGACCATCTGTGCCTTCTCCAGCTGTGACGTCACGTATAGAAGAACAACATTCTATAGGCATAATCTCAGATTGCTTTGGCTGAACCAGGCATCAACATGTGGGCAATGGCTAGTCCGTCTAACACAACAACATCTGCAACTTGACTGGTTCCCTATTCAACTGACACAACCGACTCTTCAAACAGAGCAGAATATGAGATTTCTTACTCAGTGTTGACTCTTGAGATCTTTCGATCAGACAACGACGGTGGAACCGATGGTTCCTCGTGAGCAATGAATTCATCAATGTTGTCGTCGCGAATTTCCATGTAACATGGCTTCTACGGAACTTTTTTTTATCTCTGCCATAATTTCTTTGTAACTTTTCATTTTACCCTATTTTGGTATACTGGAATGGCGGAGGGCTTTCATTTTTATGGTGGCAGCCTTCATTACTAGAGCCCTGTGTCATCATTTATCTATTAAAGCCTGAATAATCTTGCATGGCGGCATGATTAAAACTAAAATGCGTGCGCAGTTTACGTGAATCCCCTTTTAGCTACGCCACGTCCATCTTTCGCTAAACTCTGCCCATTGGATGCGCACGCCGACATCGGTTTATGTACTGTGGGCCCAGAATTCTTACAAGGGAGCTATACAGGGAAGTTGTTGAATTCAATAGAATGTTTATTAAATAGGAGGCATGCAATTCTTATATCCGACGGGCCTTTAGATGCTATGACGGACTAAGCTGCATTATTCAATACGCATATTGATTATGACGCTAGCCTACATGTGACGTAATTTATGATGACGTCATATACTTGAGTTCCAGATCAGATTCATTCATTGCTTGTATAGGATAAGATGAGTTTCCCGTTATATCTTCCCAAAGGCCATATCGCTAGTAACTTTGACTTTGATAAGTACTCATGTTTATATATAGACACTCACCACATGCGATGCCAACATCCTCGTGGTGGAGACAGTTATTCTCTCCAAAGACTCGATGCTCACATTCACTTAGTGATGATTCATTGCCATGACAACTAACGTCATCGAGTAGAATGCGAGTATTAAAATGAGCAGGGGAAAAGCCAATTCTTGGAGATACAACGTGTCCAGTGTTATCACTGATTGTAAAGCAGAAGCAAGGTTTAAAGAAAGAATGGATACCCAATCAGCTGACATTATTCATTAGAGATATGGGCTTTAGCGAATTTGAAAATTTCAAAGCCTTTTAGTGAATGTAGATGCAGTTATTTATGTACAGGAATACGACATTAGTAGTAATTTTATCGACACCACCATCATCATCATTATCATCGTTCTTATCAACGTCGTTGTCTGTTAGTGTGTTTGACCTGACTCACCGGAAACCTAAAGAACTGCATACTACAATAGCTGCATTGTTATCAAAGAAGTCATCGCACACAGTTCCCCAGACGCCCTGTAGCATAATCTCTACTCTACCTGACCGTTCATTTGGTCCATTAGCAAGGCGGATATCGTCAATTCCTCCTTGTCCTACAAACAAAGCAAATTAATTAAAAAATAATGTGTGAAATACTTTCTTCCTGGAGGCGACTATTGCCAACCCAGCGTGCCCATTGGTTGCAGATAGTGGGACAAACTCTAGTCAAGCGGGTTTACATTGAATAACCAATAAACAGCCTCGAACCGTCTGACAATGATCGCAGAGGATGGGGGTAAGCAATTCCGTGTGCTGCAATTGTTCCCATATTGCACCACCTCAGAATGCTGGAAGCTCACAGCATCCCTAACGTAGGTAAATGGCACATTTACTCAGAAATTATTTACATCCGGAGATGGAACGTGGAACACCTAATCAGGCAAGCTTATTCTGAATGTTACGATTTAAAACCTTTCTGTTGAAAGCAGAGTTCATATCTAGCATAGCCAAGCATTAGACACCTGCAACGAGAATAAGAATGGGTCAGGCTATGCTTTCCCAATATCATATTTAACCTAATGAATGTAGACTTTCCCAGCACCCAAAGTTCATTCGAGCCATTACCGATATGAAAAAGATAGATTCGTGCCCGTGATGAGTCCTAACTGTCGACCACTGGGGGATCTATGATCCGCCATGTCAGTAAAGCCTGCGGAATGTAGAAATAGGCATTGTCTATCCTGATGAGGAACACACCAACACATCAACTTCAAGACCGGGGAGATCGACCTAGTAAGATGTATTGGGAATAAACGCAGAGTAGCATCAACAACAGTCTCATAAAATATCATAAAGTTAATCGTTTCAATGAATGCAATTTACTAGGCGTTCTGATGACACCGTCACATATCAAGCTGATGATATAGATGATGTTTCCCATAAAACAGAGAAGGTGCTGGACGATGTTGTTGATTTGACAAAAGCAGTCTGTACAGTCTGTATGCGACGTCTGGAACTTACGAGAAACGATACCCAGAACAATTTTTAGAAATTGAGACATCTGATCTGTCATCCATGTATGTGACGTTATAATCAACTACGTCACTGGGTAGCTGACTAAACGATCATAGTGGCACATAGCTCCGTCATGAAAACGATAGGTCCGCCACTAATGTTCGAATTGAGTCTTTGATGCATTTATAATGTAATAAACATCCAGTTGCATATTTTGAAACTAATTTAAGTTGGAGCTGATGTTGCCAAAATATCCAACAGCTATCTATAATTACCTTGAAAGTGAGATTCTGGGAATTAAGGGTTCAAAGATATAAATCGATTCCAACACCTGTAAGATTGGCGGAGCTTGGCTATAGATCGTCGAGGCATAGAGAGAAATTGACGCCTCGATTGATCAAAGACATCTGTCCAAGAAATAGACTTCTTCCCAAGGTGTGCAAAAATTAGAATTGGATTCTAAGCAATCTCCTGCATACCCTTGTCATCTTCTTGAATTATCTGCCAAGTCAATTCACGAGCCGCATCTAATGAACACGCGTGGATTATCTTGACAACTGTAGACCTACCTAAAGTCGTGTACGCCACAACAACGCATATTCAAATGTAAGCGACTGGCAATAGTACATGTGGAAGTACAGATAATCGGGCGATGTGAGCTCAAAAGGAATATGCACAATGACTGAGTTAACCGAAGAAATGTAAACTCCTCATTCCGCCCTGCGGTTGGAAAACACCATTGATCGCCTTAGCAATACTGACACCAGTGATCTCCTAAAGCAAAACTGACACAATTGCTCGCCTAAGCAACACTGACATCAGTGATCGCATAAGCACCACTGACACCAGTGATCGCCTAAGCAACACTGACAACAGTGATCGCCGTAGCAACACTGACAGCAGTGATCTCCTACGCAACACTGACACGAGTGCTCGCCTAAGCAACACTGACAACAGTGATCGCCTACGCAACACTGGTACTGTGATCGCCTAAACAACACTGATACCAGTGATCGCCTAAGCAACACTGACACGAGTGATCGCCTAAGCAACACTGACACGAGTGCTCGCCTAAGCAACACTGACAACAGTGATCGCCTAAGCAACACTGGTACTGTGATCGCCTAAACAACTCTGACACCAGTAATGGCCTAAGCAACGCTGACACCAGTGGTCGCCTAAGCAACACTGACACCAGTGATCGCCTAAGCAACACTGACACCAGTGATCGCCTAAGCAACACTGGTACTGTGATCGCCTAAACAACACTGACACCAGTAATCGCCAAAGCAACACTGACACCAGTGCTCGCCTAAGCAACACTGACACCAGTGATCGCCTAAGCAACACTGACACCGTGATCGCCGTAGCAACACTGATACCAGTGATCTCCTAAGCAAAACTGACACCAGCGATCGCCTAAGCAACACTGACACTAGTGATCGCCTCAGCAACACTGACACGCGTGATCGCTTAGGCAACCATGACACCAGTGATCGCTTAAGCAACAATGACACCAGTGATCGTCTAAGCAACGCTGACGCCAGTGATCTCCTAAGCAACGCTGACGCCAGTGATCGCCTAAGCAACGCTGACACCAGTGATCGCCTAAGCAACACTGACACCAGTGATCGCCGAAGCATCACTGGCGCAGTGATCGCTTAAGCACCACTGACACTTGTAATCGCCTAAGCAAAACTGACACCAGTGATCGCCTAAGCAACACTGACACCAGTGATCGCCTAAGCAACACTGGTACCAGTTATCGCCTAAGCAACACTGACACCAGTGATCGTCTAAGCAACACTGACATTAGTGATCGCCTAAGCAGCACTCACATCAGCGATCACCTAAGCAACAATGACACCAGTGATCGCCTAAGCAACACTGACACCAGTGATTTCCTAAGCACAACTGACACCAGTGCTCGCCTAAGCAACACTGACACCAGTGATCGCCTAAGCAACACTGACACTAGCGATCGCCTAAGCAACACGGACACGAGTGATCCCCTAGGCAACACTGACGTCAGTGATCGCCTAAGCAACTCTGACACCAGTGATTGCCTAAGCACCACTGATACCAGTGGTCACCTAAGCAACACTGACACCAGTGATCGCCTAAGTAACACTGACACTAGTGATCGACTAAGCAACACGGACACGAGTGATCGCCTAAGCAACACTGACACCAGTGATCGCATAAGCAACACTGACTTAAGTGATTGCCTAAGCACCACTGACACCAGTGGTCGCTTAAGCAACACTGACACCAGTGATCGCCTAAACAACAGTGATACTAATGATCGCCTAAGCAACACTGACACCAGTGATCGCCTAAGCAACCATGACACCAGTGATCGCCTAAAGACCACTGCCACCAGTGGTCGCCTAAGCAACACTGACACCAGTGATCGCCTAATCAACGCTGACACTAGTGATCGCCTAAGCAACACTGACACGAGTGATCGCCTAAGCAACACTGGCACCAGTGATCGCCTTAGCAACACTGACACCAGTGATCACCTAATCAACACTGACATCAGTGATCGCCTAAGCAACACTGACACTAGTGATCGCCTCAGCAACACTGACACGCGTGATCGCTTAGGCAACCATGACACCGGTACCCGCTTAAGCAACACTGACACGAGTGATCGCCTAAGCAACACTGATACTAGTGATCGCCTAAGCAACACTGACACCAGTGATCGCCTAAGCAACACTGACACTAGTGATCGCCTAAGCAACACTGACACCAGTGATTGCCTAAGCAACACTGACACTAGTGATCGCCTCAGCAACAATGACACGCGTGATCGCTTAGGCAACCATGACACCAGTGATCGCTTAAGCAACAATGACACCAGTGATCGCCTAAGCAACACTGACACTAGTGATCGCCTAAGCAACACGAACACGAGTGATCGCCTAAGCAACACTGACACCAGTGATCGCCTAAGCAACACTGACACTAGTGATCGCCTAAGCAACGCGGACACGAGTGATCGCCTAACCAACAATGACACCAGTGATCGCCTAAGCAACAATGACATCAGCGATTGCCTAACCAACTATATCACCAGTGATCGCCTAAGCAACACTGACACCAGTGATCGCCTAAGCAACACTGACACGAATTATCGCCTAAGCAACCCTGACATCAGCGATCGCCTAAGCAACACTGACACCAGTGATCGCCTAAGCAACGCTGACACCAGTGATCGCCTAAGCAATACTGACACTAGTGATCGTCTAAGTAACACTGACATGAGTGATCGCCTAAGCAACCATGACACCAGTGATCGCTTAAGCATCACTGACACCAGTGATCGCCTAAGCAACACTGACACCAGTGATTGCCTAAGTAACACTGTCACCGGTGATCGCCTAAGCAACCATGACACCAGTGATCGCTTAAGCAACACTGACACGAGTGATCGCCTAAGCAACACTGACACCAGTGATGACTAAGTAACACTGTCACCAGTGATCGCCTAAGCAACACTGACACCAGTGATCGCCTAAGCAACACTGACACGAATTATCGCCTATGCAACCCTGACAGCAGTGATTGCCTAACCAACCCTGACATCAGCGATCGCCTAAGCAACACTGACACCAGTGATCGCCTTAGCAACGCTGACACCAGTGATCACCTAAGCAATACTGACACTAGTGATCGCCTAAGTAACACTGACACGAGTGATCGCCTAAGCAACCATGACACCAGTGATCGCTTAAGCAACACTGACACGAGTGATCGCCTAAGCAACACTGACACCAGTGATTGCCTAAGTAACACCGACACCAGTGATCGCCTAAGCAAATCTGGAATTGAAATCAAAGCCAATCAAGTAAACATGGTACTCAAAGACATAGCGACAGAACATCTCAACATGAATCACCTGCCTAAAGAATAGTTTCGTTTATATACAGATGGATCCGCAGAAGTGATGTTCGAAATGTAGGAGCTGGTGATTTCGAATTTCCTAATGTGCAAATGAAGACAATATCAGTTCTAATGGTGAAGCGATCAACAACTACAGATTTGAGCAAGAGTCGATGATACAAGCGATGCACACCATTGTAGCAGGAAACACAAATAGCATGACTATTATTTTCCTGAGCAAGTCAGCTAAACATTGATCCATATGGAACCTCTAGAACAGTTAAGCATTCAATAGAGGGATCGTTAAGTCACGCCCACTCCTAGCTAGGACCCGCCCATTGCTAGCTAGGACCCGCTCATTGCTAGCTAGGACCCACCCGTTGCTTGCTAGGTCCCGCACATTGCTAGCTAGGACACGCCCATTGCTATCTAAGACCAGCCCAATGCTAGTTATGTCCCGCTATTGCTAGCTAAGACCCTCCAATTGCTAGCCAGGACCCGTATTGCCAGCTAGGTCCCGCCCATTTCTAGGTCCCGCCCATAGCTAGCGAGGTCCCGTCCAATGCTAGCTAGGATCGGCCCATTGCTAGCTAGGCCACGCCCATTGCTAGCTAGGTCCCACCCATTGCTGGCTAGGTTCCGCCCATTGCTAGTTAGGTCCAGCCCATTGCTAAGTAGTGCCAGCCCATAGTTAGCTAGGCCCGCTCATTGCTAGCTAGGACCCGCCCATTACTAGCTACGACCCGCCCATTGCTAGCTAAATCCCGGCCATTACTAGATAGGGTCCGCCCATTGCTAGCTAGGACCGGCACATTGCTAGCTAGGTCCCGCCCATTGCTAGCCAGGTTCCGACCATTGTAGAAGCAAAGACAAAAAACATTAATATTATTTTCCTGAGAGGGGGATGGTGGGGGAGTAACTACACATGCGGGTGTCGGGTTGGTGCCCGAGACTCGCATGAAAAGATGAGTTCTCACCTTGCTCGATTGATACCTGGTGGTTCCATGGTGTGGAGTTGGTGAACCCAGTGTCTTTCTTTTGATCTCCTCCATGGTGTTGATTCAGGGTATGACGGGTCGGAGGGGAGGATCTGTATATGCGTTATCCCATATTCGCTCTTGTGTGAATCCGCTTGTTGAAATGGCGTGAGACTGGCGTATCATAACTTTCTATTCTATGGAGATCTGTTATGGATTGGAGGTGCTCCTGTATCCTGGTTTTGAATAGTCTCAGCGTTTCTACCACATAGTGTTTGTGGTAGAGTCTGCAATTCAGCAGGTAGATGGCATTACGTGTCTGGCAGTTTCCTAGGATCATATGGGCTTCTCTTGTGATGGCAGGGTCAGTGACCTCGGTGGCTCTTTTGTAGCCTGTTGTTTCATGATACACTGCAAGGTTGTTTGCAGTGTGAGTGGCCAGAAGTTTAGTCAGTTTGTGGCTAAAGTCTGCGTGGAGGTTGATCCACTCTGCCAGAAATATTGAATCCGTTTCCTCTGGCTTGAAAACCACTGAAGCATTTAGCATGGGCTGGATAGTCTTCTTATACACCACCTCTTGTAGCTTCTCATGCTGGAATTCCAACATGGATTCAGTGCACGAGGAGTCACGTCATAATTTGTATGCGTTAATATGCCCGAAAAGGGGTCCCTGGTTTGGTGTGACCAGGGGCATCTCTCATGGACTTCTGGCGGCTGGAAAAAGGGAGGGCCCCTTGGGCTTCTCAATCCTCTTCTTCGTTTTCTCTCCCTGACTGGGAGTGGTGGCTGTGACTCTACTGGAGTGGAATCAGCGGCTTCTTTGGCGCTGAGAGGTGTCTCTGACTTTGCGTCTGTGACATCCGTCTTCAATGGATCTCTCAGTAGTTCTATGTCTATGGAATCAATAGTTAGCCCTGATATGGAGGGCATAGCTATCTCAGTCTCCTTAGACTTGAAGCTTGCTTCTAGCAGTATTCATGTCGATCTCAAACAGGATAATAACTACATATTGAGAAGTTTTTTAAGCTTGCCGCTTGATCACCCTTTTTGCCGGCGGGATCGTGGCGGCCTATGGTAGCGGCTTGGATGGGTGTGCGCATGCGTGTGCACATGCCCACTGGGTGTGTTGGGATGGGTGGTTGGTGTGGGCGGCTTGGCGGCTTGGTGACTCGGTGGCTTGCTGGCTTGGCAGCTTGGCGCCATGGCGTCTTGGCGTCTTGGTGGCTTGGCATTTTTGTTTTGGCGATTTTTTGGCGTTTTTTTGTATGTTTTGGTGGGTCTTAGGGCAGGTGGTAATGGCCTATGGCTGTTTGCTATAGTTAACTATGGCAAACAGCCATAGGACATTACCACCCGCCCCGGGAGCCACCCTTGGTCGTATACCCACCTGCCACAAGAAACACAAAAGACCGCCCCAGAAACATCCCAGAACCTGAGGTTCTCTCATCAAAAGCCACCAGGCTGCCAGGCCACCAAAAATACAAAAAAACGCCAAATAACCGCCAAGCCGCCAAGTTGCCAAGCTGCCAAGTCGCCAAGCCGCCAAGTTGCCAAGCCACCAAGCCACCAAGCCGCCCAAGCTGCCAAGCCGCCCACACCAACACCCCACCCCCCTCAACACAGCCACTGGACATGTGCACACGCATGCGCACACCCACTTAAGCCGCCACCGCTGGCTAGGACCCGCCCATTGCTAGTTAGGTCCAGTCCATTGCTAGCTAGGACCCGCCCATTGCTAGCTAAACCCCTACCATTGCGATCTAGGTCCCGTCCATTGCTATCTAGGACACACGCATTGCTAGCTAGGACCCGCCCATTGCTAGTTAGGTCCAGTCCATTGCTAGCTAGGACCCGCACGTTGCTAGCTAGATCCAGCTTTGCTAGCTAGGCCCTGCCCATTTCTAGCTAGGTCCCGCCCATTGCTAGCTAGATCCCGCTTTGCTAGCTAGGTCCTGCCCATTTCTAGCTAGGTCCCGCCCATTGCTAGCTATGCCCCGCCATTTGCTATCTAGGACCCGCCCATTGCTAGATAGAACACGCCCGCCGGGACTTGCCAATCCTGAATTCCCAGAATGTAAATTTCGTTCTAACTATACAGGGGTGCGCGCGTACGTGCGTACGTGCGTGAGTATATGCGTGCGTCTGTGTGTCCGTGCGTGCATACTCACCGCATACTATACCAACAACCTCATAATAGCTACAATCATGATCTCCTATCGGTCTATGGTCGCACTCATTTAGCGATGCCTCGTTGCCACGACACGTGACGTCATCAAGCAGAATAGGCGTTGTAGGATTAGCGGGGCTGAATATATGTGGTGTACGGACCACAAATCCTGTGTCGTCACTTGTATCGTTACCATATGTTGTATTTCTATAAGATTAACATGACTACATACGCATTGTGAAATATGAACATTGCAGTATGGGTGTATTCGCAATGGCGAATCCAGTTTTAGATATATAGTAAAGACATACAATTCGTGCACGAATCTTAGTTCGTGATCAATTAAGTGTACGTGACGAACTTATCTACGTCATTCATAACGTAATTGATTATGTCGTCATCATACACGTCACGTAGTTGATTGTGACGTCATATGATTGATGGATAAACTGGAAAGTTTCATTCATTAATAACTAGTTGCTTGAATCTGTTTCTTGTTTGTTTTGTTAACAAAGATGTTAGACAGCTTCAGCAGTGGGCTAAGGAAATGCCCATTTGCCGGCCAAGGTAAGATTATTTTTCAAATAATCTCATCTTGGTTTGCAATGGATATTTATTGACTGAAAATTTCAATTTTCTTCAACAAATTTGAGTGACAAATTGCTAAATTCTATTTGCTCATTGATCATTTGGTTACAATTATCTGTTTTGTAAAACATGATTCGGTTGAGTGTAATAGAAATCGGTAGTGTAAAACCGGAATTGGTTGAAAACAATAAGTTTCTACAAGAATGGGAGGTAGGTAACTTGAAAAATTTTCATTTTATGCCGCTTGCTGGTTGAGCTAAACTGTGTTATTTATGAAATAGGATGGGTCTTATGTTATTAACATCTTAGATTCAAAAGATGGAGAAAGAAGGAGCCGGCCACGGATTTAATGTTTACCGTTGTTTACATTTCTTTCAGTTTGTGACTTTCACATCATGTCCAAAGTGGTAAATATATGTTATTTTCAAAATATTATATCGAGCAAATTTAGTTAGATCTATTAGCTACGCACA